>CAJNJA010099519.1:1621-18930 GCA_905231915.1 Symbiodinium necroappetens
AAACCCCAAACCCTGAACCCTGAAAATGTCAACTTCGGACTCCCGCCCTTCCTGGCTGCCGGTGTTGCGGACCTGTGTGGAAGCGCTCGGTGTTGGCTTTGGGTTTAGGGTTCAAGGGTTNNTTAGGGTTTGGGGTTTAGGGTTGGCAGGTTCGTATTTGAGGTTCAGGTTTAGGATTAAGGGCCTAGTCTAACTTGGGGCGGCAATGGACAAAGGAAACTTGAGTACACAGATAGTATCCCTTCACTCCTGCATGCATATGGTAATATAAACTGTACATCTGTATATATATACACATGATATATATATATATATATATGTATGTGCATACACGTATATGCAGGTTTATCTATACACATAGGTATACACACACACATACACACATGTATCCATATACACATGTAAAGACATATCTGCTTCTCTCTGTACGGCAGGAAAGTCTCCGAGAACTCGGAAAGCTTACGCCTTTGGCCTAGGCTCTGCAATTTGCCATAAGTAACACCTTAGCTGCTGAGTTCTTAAGCACAAAAAGTGCACACTTTCAGTTCTATACGGGATCATATTATCGCAAAAAAGATTAAAGTGTACTCATTCAGCTACTAAGACACCTACTAGTAAGGGTTTAGGGTTTAGGGCTTCCAAGCGGTCGGTTTGGAATTGGGCTCACTAACTGAACTCCGCCCCCAAGGCGGCCAGTACTCAGTACGTGTACCCTGCATTAGCGCTACTATCATGCGTTGGTCGACCCGCCCCCCCTTGTAAATTCTATACAAGGGTTCATCGTAGGTCAAGGTAAGCCCATGGGTGTTCGGTTCTGAGGTTTAGAGTGCCCCGCCTCTGTGCGCACGAGGATGCGGGTATTCTCAAGGTCGAGTTCCGCAGCGAGGTTGGTGTGCTGGAAGCTGGTGTAGCTGAGACCCCAACCTGGGGAGTCACGGGGAGTTTTCCCGGGGGTTTTTGAGGGGCTCTATGGACCCTAAACCCTAGGGTTTAGGGGTTAGAGGTTTAGGGTTTTGGGGTTTAGGGTGAAGGGTTTAGGGTTAAACCCAAAGCCCTATCAACCCTACAAGCCCTAAACCCTGAGGGGCTTCAGTGACGAGGGCTTGTGTTTGGGGTTGAGACTTGCGACGGAGCTGGAGCTTCAAGATGAATAAACTGCTTGTTAGGTTGGGGTTTTGGGCTTAGCTCTTAGCTCTTACATAGGGCTTATAGGGCTTAGGGCTTAGGGCTTGTAGGGGTTGAGAGATTTAGAACTCGAGGTTCGGCTGGAATCCCTTCCCCTTCAGAATAACACTCCCTTCATAAGCCCTGATACACATACTAGGGTTTAGGGTTTTGGGTTGCCCTAATAGGCATACGCCTCCAACAGAGTTGTTGTCCTAAGTTTCGGCTTCAGGTGGCTTGGGTTGCAATTTTATGGTGTACCCTTACCTAGTTGCTGAGTTCATAAGCACAAAAGGGGCCTAAGGATCCTAGGTCTAGTGCGCAGCCGCCCCTCGCGTTGCGGCGCTCGGGTGGCTCTGAAAAAGCTCTCGCAGAAAGTTCCGGCGACGCAGGACTGTGTACAGCTACGACCTCTTCCGGGGTACTATATACAACGTCTCCTTCTGCGTCCACCTCGATCGGCACCGCGTCGTCGGCAACCTCAGCCTCGGCGGTGTTTTTTATGTCTAGCGAGGCGTTTCCATACCTCGGCGGGTTGGTTGAGCATTCGGCGACGCCACATGTCGATGCGGGCCGTGCTCATACGCTCTTCTTCCGTAGAGATAGCACCAGGTCCTTTGGTGGAATGGCTCAACCCACAAGAACGCGATCAAACTGTAGAGGTCCTTCAAGCCATTTACAACCTGGGTGGCGGTCTGGATCCAAGCGGCACCCTCTGATGTGTTGCAACAGTCGGTGAGTGTACACCTTCAGTTCAATCAGGGATCATATTCTACCAACAAGTTTTTTTAAAGTGCACTCATTCAGCTACTAAGCTTAACCCCCCCCAGACGCCTTAAACCCTAAACCCTAAACTCAAACGAACCCTAAACTCAAAACCCTAAACCCTAAACCCTAAAACCCTAAACCCTAAAACCCAAACGAACCCTAAACCCAAAACCCTAAACCCTAAACCCCAAAACCCTAAAACCCTAAAACCCTAAACTCAAAAACCCTAAACCCTAAACCCTAAAACCCAAACGAACCCTAAGTCTCGCCCTTGACGGCTTGAACCCCCAAACCGAGGGGCCGTGCTGGGAATTCAGGGCCAACCCCGTGGGGAGGGGCCCTGGGGCTTCGTGGAGTTTGGGGTTTTAGGGTGTATAGGGGGTTTAGGGTTTGGGGGTTTAGGATTTAGGAGTTTGGGGTTTTTAGGTGTTGGGTTGAGAGTTTGGGGTCTACCCGTAGGCCCCTAAGCAGTTCCTTTTTATGGTTTATTTTTAAAAACCTATAAGGTAGTCCCAAAAAAGGAACTACTTAGCGGGCTATGTGTAGGGTTTAGGGTTTAGGGCTTAGTAGGGTAACTATACTTATAACCCTACTTGGGGGACTTATAACTGGACTTATAACTACCCATGAACCTCCAAGTACTTGGAGGTTCATTGGTAGTTTTTGAGTGGGGTTATAAGTCCCCTAATAGGTATAGTTACCCTACTTATAACCCCATTTATAACTACCCATGAACCTCCCTCCAAGTAGGGTTTTCGGGCTTAGGGTCTCAGAGGGCTACGTTAGGCACTGGGTCTCTCATCCTCAGGGCCCTTATTCTCTAGCCTGGGCTCTTGTTAGGCTTAGGGTTTAGGGTTTATAGGGTTTATAGGGTTTATAGGGTTTATAGGGTTTATAGGGTTTATAGGGTTTATAGGGTTTATAGGGCTTAGGGGTTTAGGGTTTAGAAGATCTAATTTAAGTTGCCAGAATAGGGATCTAGAGTAGATAATACGGGGTAGCTCTCTAAATTAGAGCCCTTTCTTAGGTACGGCACCCTTATGAAGACAAGTTACCCTAAAAGGCACCCCCCAGTTTAGAGAACTCTCCATATGGTTTCTTTATTCTGGCAACTTAAAATAACTAGGTTCATGAGTGACCCACTAATAATATAAGGGTACCCGCTTTTTCCTGTTATTCAGTTTTAATAAGGGAACCATACAATAAACCCTAAACGCTAAACCCTAAACCCTAAACCCCTAAACCCTAAACCCTAAACAGGCATAAGGGTACTACTCAGGAACCTAGATAAATCCTCCAACAAGAACCCAGGGTCTGGCGGTTCAGGGTTTTGCCTTATGGGTCAGTTACTTTAGGGTTCAGGGGTTTAGGGTTTAGGGGTTTAGGGGTTAGGGTTTAGGGTTTAGGGCTTAGGGTTTAGGGGTTTGGGGGTTTAGGGTCAGTTATAGCTGGTACAGGCACTGTGGAGGAATAGTTTATGCTGAATATGGGCAGTTCTCTAAATTAGGGCCCCTTCTTGATTTTTAGGTCCCCAACACAGTACGGTACCCTTATAAAAAGGACCCTAAAAGCGACCCTAATTTTGACAACTACAATCATATCCAGTATCCTAACCGAACTAACTTAGAACCCCTTACCTCGAGACCTGAACCCGAAAAAGCCCCACACCCTGCACCCGAAACCCCAAACCCAAAACGCCAAACCCCGCTTGAACTCGAAACCTTATGTAGGGGCCTCAAATCAAAAGGGTTCCTTTAAAGGGGCTTGGTATCATTAGGAATTTAGGGTATAGGCCTCAACAACTAGAACTGGGTTCATTTATAAGGGTTCTTACCAAGGCTATACTTGTCTTGGGGATGCTATGAAGGCTCTAGTATAGGGGCCTCAAGAATTAGAATCCTAAACCCTCAACCCCTAACCCTGAACCCTAAACCCTAAACCCTAAAACCCTAAACCCCACAAACCCTAAACCCTAAGCCCTAAAGCCCAAAAAACCCTAAAAGCATTACCACTGAAACTTTGGCAACCTGGTACCTCCAAGCAAAGCCTTTCTTCTTAATCGAGATCCCTCGGAAACTGTCCGAAAGTCTGGGGGGAGAGGTCTAGGGTTCAGGGCTGAGGCTTTAGGGCTTAGGGTTTAGGGAGTTTAGGGGTTTAGGGTTCAGGGCTGAGGCTTTAGAGTTTTTTTTTTTTATGGGCTTTAGAGTGTAGGGCTTAGGGTTTCGGCTAGGGTTTATGGAAAATCTCTTACCACACGAAAAGCGGCATGAAACAACGCCCGAGTCGGGTTCGTTTGGCTGAAGCCCCCGCCGAACGGAAAACGCGGCTGGATGTCGCGATCCCACATGTGCTTGAACCTGGATAACCGCAGTGTTAGGCGCTTTTTCCCATTACTCTTGTGCAGATTGCATTGAGCAGCTCAGATTTCCGCTGTATGTACAGTATTTACCCTGAATTCTGAATCCTAACAGCTACATCCTGAAGATTGAAGTCGCCATCCTAAACCTTAAACCCTAAACCCTACAGCCCCTAAACCCTAAACGCTAAAGCCCCTAAACCCTAAACCCTAAACCTTAAACCCTAAAGCCCCTAAACCCTAAACCTTAAACCTTAAACCCTAAAGCCCCCAATGATTTCAAGCTGCTGACGCATGGCATGAGCTGGGCCTTTTGCTTAGGAAACTTGGGTTTAGATCAGGGTTTAGTTTTCAGGTTTTAAGGTTCGGGGTTTAGACTTTAGGGTTTAGGGTTTCGATTTTAGGGTTTAGGGTTTAGATTTTAGGGTTTGGGGTTCTACCGTTTTCAGTATCATGCATAGACGAATTAATTCTTACGATTCCAACTGAGTTTTGCCGGGGTTTATAGGTTTGTAGAGTACATATATTGGGGACGAGAAGCACATAATGCTACGAGCCATTCAGACCACTCTGTTATCGCACACTGGTTTGCATCCTCTTCTAAGGCGCCCCTAAACCCGAAACCCTAAACCCTAAAGCCCCGAATCCCTATACCCAGGCGGCACTCTTCTGGAAGCAGCTAAGCACTGAATAATTCGAACTGGGTTTGGGGGTATGTTATATATGTATATACATATGTACGTAGCTACTACTACTGGGTGGAAGGCCATGGCGGCTGAGAAGAAGAAGATCTACGTGCCTAGCTGCATTAAACATTAAAGGCCTGAGCACGGGCGACAAGTACAAGTCCACAGCCAGGGCGGATGATTCGCTTGAGCCGGTCCTCTAGTAGGGCTGGGTCAGAGAGGATCTTAATGAAGTTGTTCATGTAATTTGTTGCCTTGGCACGCTTGTAGGTTTCATGCGTGCGCGCCCGGGTTTTGAAGGCTGTAGTTCGATCTCCAGTAAGGCTCATAGACTCTCGGAAAAGTTAAACCTTAAACCCGCCCTCGAACACCAGACTCACACCCCAAGCCGCTGCCGCCGAAACTCAGCCTCTAAACCCTAAAACCTAAACTCTCAAACCCAAAGCAAAACCCAAAACCCTAGATCCTAAACCCTAAACCCCTAAACCCAAAAACCCTAGCATTCAGCCCAGGTTCCCGTGGCTGTAGGGATAGGTCGGCGCGACATCAACCTTGTCTGCGGCCCAGGGCCTGGCCACCGGTGCCGCAGTAGTAGTAGTAGTAGTAGTAGTAGCAGTAGTAGTAGTAGTAGTAGTAGTCGTGGTGGTGGTGGTGGTGGTGGTGGTAGCAGTAGTAGTAGCAGCAGTAGAAATAGTAGGAGGCGGAGGAGGAGTGGCAGTAGTAGCAGTAGCAGGAGTAGTGTAGCAGTAGCAGTAGTAGTCGTCGTCGTCACCATCGTCGTGGTGTAGTAGTAGTAGCAGCAGCAGTAGTAGCAAGTAGTAGCAGCAGCAGCAGCAGTAGCCACCACCACGACTACCGTCAGCACCAAACCATGCCGAAGACTATAAGGAGCGCTGCTGTACTCCTGATATTCTGGTTGGGTTTAGGGTTTAGGGTTTAGGGTTTAGGGTTGGTGTTACATGATGAGTATATTTCTTCTCTCGATGCAGTGGCCCTAGTAGTAGCTAGTCTGCTATACCACGGCGCCGAGTTCCCTGGCCCCCAAACGGCTCTTCGGTACTTGTGGTACCGGTAGGGAGCATACATAACTGTATATACAGGCAAATGTGCAAACTAATACACAGCTACACAAATAAATGCATTGGTACAAATAAAAAAGTTGATGAACAAGTACATACATACATACATACATACATACATACATACATTACGTACGGACATACATGCATGCATGCATGCATGCATGCATGCATGCATGCATGCATGCATGCATTGTATGTATGTATGTATGTATGTATGTATGTATGTACGTATGTACGTATGTACGTATGTACGTATGTAAGTAAGTAAGTATGTATGTTATGCATGCATGCATGCATGCATGCATGCATGCATGCATGCATGCATGCATGCATGTATGCATGAATGCAAGTATGCATGTATGCATGTATGCATGTATGTATGTATGTATGTATGTATGTAGGCATGTACGCAGGTATGCATGTATGCATGTATGTGTGTATGTATGTCTGTCTGTCTGTCTGTCCGTCTGCATGTATGTATGTATGTATGTATGTTTGTTTGTTTGTATGCCAGTGAGTTGAAAAATGTCTGTCTGTATGCATGTATGTTTGCTTGTTTGTTCGTATGCCATTGATTGAGTTGACATACACGGATAAACAATGAAGGGATATACACATATGCATATATACATGTGTAGAATTATGCACATATCTATATTAATATAGTTTGATATGTATGTACCGAAACATGTTAAACGATCTTCGATGTCGTGTCTTCAGCTCCTGCGTCCTTTAGGAAAATGTACGACGGCCGTAAAACACTGTAACGCCTTACAGCAACAACACACGCACACACACACACACACCGCGATGATAGTTTCTGATACATTCTTGCGATCTTGTTATCGGTTAGAATTGCATTTTTATCTTATGATTATCAAGCTGTCGATATTACTTCAGCCTGAACTATGTTTCCACTTTTGTTGTCATCCCTGATTCATACGCTGATGTGTTTAACACTGTCCCGTTCTTATGATATTGTTGCTGCGATTTTATGTCTATCCTTCAGAGTTTGCAATTAACTACTATAGAATTTAAGTGTACAAAAATGTTACTGCCACTATACATGTTAGGGTTTAGGGTTCCTGAACCCCCAACTCCGAAACCGAAACCCTGAACATCAAACCCTAAAGGCCCTAAACCCTAAAAACCCTAAAAACCCTTAACAACCATAAAGACCCCTAAAACCCCTAAAAACCCTAAAACCCCTAAAAACCCTATAGGCCCTAAAGGCCCTCAGAAATGGATTCAGCACAGGCCGAGGCCGAGACTCGAGGTTGATGCCCGGGGGCAGGTAGTCCTGCCAGGATGCTGTTCAGGTTTATAGAGTTTTGGGTTTTGGGTTTAGGGACAAGAGGAAACAACAAAAAGGGTAGTCCTGCCAGGATGCTTCGGATAGCAGCAGCAAGGAGGGTTAGGGTTTAGGGGCTTTGGGTTTAGGGTTTAGGGATTTGGGTTTAGGGTTTATAGAGTTTTGGGTTTAGGGTTTAGGGGTTTAGGGCTTAGGGTATAGTGATTTAGGGTTTAGGATTTACACTTTAGGGTTTAGCGGTTTAGGGCTTAGGGTATAGGGATTTAGGGTTTAGGATTTACGCTTTAGGGTTTAGGGATGTTGGGTTTAGGGTATAGGGATCTAGGGTTAGGGTTTAGGATTTACGCTTTAGGGTTTAGGGATGTTGGGTTTAGGGTATAGGGATCTAGGGTTAGGGTTTAGGATTTACGGGTTAGGGTTAGAAGTTAGGGATCGGAGTTGACGATTTAGGGTGAAGCGCGTCGGCTTCAGGGTTTGTGAATTCCTGGACCCTCCTTCTACCCGACGTTAGGGTCTGAAAGCCTAGTACTACTGTTGATAATGGAGATCCTGCCTTACCTTAAATTTAGGGTTTAGGGTTTAGGATATTAAGGACCCTAAACTATAGCGATTGTGGTATATGCCTTATTTTGGGCGATGCAGGATTTATACCATCAACCGAAGGAGCCGTCTAGCCCTATCTGAGGGTACAGGGAGGATCCTGGTGTAATCGAGATCCTTGACGAGATCGAAACAGTATGCCTTAAATGGGTGGTTGTCGAAATCATGGTCCCTTTGCTTAGTTGCTGAGCTCACAAGCGCAAAAAGTGCACACACGTTCAGTTCTATAATTATAAGTTATAAGGGATCACATTTTCACAGAAAGTTTAGATTGGTGTAGTAATTCAGCTACTAAGTTTGGGCAGGCCTATACAGTCCTGCTCTTAGTACCCTCCCCCCTCCCTCCCCCGTTTCCCTAACTAGTCTTGACAACCTTTCAGGTGACGGCCCGGATCTGACAATTGTGGCGAGAGTGCCGTGAACCCTAAACCCTAAACCCCAAAACCCTAATCCCGAAACCCTAAAGCCTTAAGACGTGAATCCGCAGACCACCAGGGCGGCCCGGGTTGAGGGTTTCCGTTTTTGAGGGGTTTAGGGTTTAGGGGTTTCGGGTTTAGGGGTTTAGGGTCTAGGGGCTCAGGGCTTTGGGTTTAGGGTTTCGGGTTTAGGGCTTAGGGGTTTAAGGTTTAGCGCTTAGGGTTTAGGGTTTGGGGAATCGTCAAAGCCGCTGCAGTCAACCCTGCATACAGCCCTTAAGCCCTGGGAGCCTCATGAAAACCAAGCTCTAAGTACTCAGGCCCCCACTTTACACGAAGACGAAGACTCATGTAAAAAGACGCCCTCTATAACACCTAAGCCCGAGTCGAAACATGCCGGCCCTGCTTAACCCTGAGTAAACCCTAAACCCTAAACTTTAAACCCTAAACCCCTAAACCCCAGACCCCCAAAACCCCTACACCTAAACCCCTACACCCGTAAACCCTAAACCCTTAAACCCTAAACTCTAAACCCTAAGCCCTAATCCCTGAACCCTAATCATCCCTAAAACCCTAAACCCTGAACCCTAAACCCTGACCTACAGCAATCTCACCTCGGGCCGCTTTGGGGTCACCATCGGCATTCGGCCGCTGGGGTTCACCTGCCCAGCTTTAGTATTTAGGTTTAGGTTTCGGGTTTAGGAGTTAGGGTTTAGGCTTTAGGAGTTAGGGTTTAGGGTTTAGGGGAACCCTAAACCCTAAACCCCGCAATAGCCGTAAGCCCTAAACCCGAAAACCCTAAACCGTAACCCCTAAACCCCGAACCCTCCAGCACAGAACCGAAACCCACGGTTTGGGAGATCGGGTCTTGGGTTCTGGACTTAGTCATCCCCCGGGTTCTTGTTAAGGGGTTTAATTTAGGTTACTATCATAAGGAAACCCTATTTAATTTAAGTTACTATAATAAGGAAACTGTACTGAATTTAAGTTACTATAATAAGGGGAAACCCTATTTAATTTAAGTTACTATAATAAGGAAACTGTACTTAATTTAAGTTACTATAATAAGGGGAACCCTATTTAATTTAAGTTACTATAATAAGGAAACTGTACTGAATTTAAGTTACTATAATAAGGGAATTTACCATAGATACCTACTATGGTAACTTCAATTCAGTCCCTTAACAAGAGCCCAGATTCTTGGCGACTCGGCTCGAATGCCAAAGCTTGCCCTAGAGGACCAGAACCGGCTTTTTTGAAACCCTAACCCCTAAACCCCCAAACCCAAAACCCCAAAACCCCAAAACCCCTAAACCCCTAACCCTAAACCCCTAAACCTCTAAACCCCTATAAACCCTAAACCCTAAACCCTTAAACCCCCAAAACCCTAAACCCCTAAAAACCTCTAGAAACCCTCAAAACCCAAAACCCCTATAGATCCCTTATAGGATCCCTTTAAAGGAACCCTAAACCCTCCTAAACCCTGAAACCCAAGCAGTTCCTGGCATCCACTTACGGCCTCGACGATCTGCCACGGGATCAGGTTTAAGGGTTTAGGGTTTCAGGGTTTAAGGCTCAGGGGTTTAAGGGTTTAGGGTTCAAGGGTTCAAGGTTTAAGGGTTTAAGGGTTTAGGGGTTTAGGGGTTTAGGGTTTATAGGGGTTTAGGGGTTTAGGGTTTAAGACGGTTTAGGCTTTAAGGGTTTAGGGTTTAAGGGTTTAGGGTTTAGGGTTTAAGGTTTATAAGATTTAAGGTTCAACTGGGCTCGTGTTAAGGGGTTTAGGCTTTAGGGTTTAGGCCTTTACGGCTTTAGAGGTTTAGGGTTTAAGCTGAAAAGGGCAGTACAGGGTTTAGAGTTTAGGGATTCAAGGGTTTAGGGTTTAGGCGTTCTTGTTTAGGGATTTAATTGAAGCTACCATAATAGGGATCTATAGTAGATAAGAGGGTTTCCTTAGTAGAGTAACTTCGACGAAATCCATTAACGAGAGCCCAGTTTTAAGGTTCAAGGGCTCCCTAAAACCTAAACCTCTAGACTCTAGACTCTAAACCCCTAAACCCCTAGACCCTAAACCCCAAACCTCTAGGGTTCAGGGCCCAAGAACTGGTGCCCCACAGCCCTGAACAAAAAAGCTCGCGAGCCCAAGGCCAATGGAACCCCCCGAGACTCTTGAGATATCAATTCGGGCCTTGGGGCTTACCTTCATGCAGGTAGTTCTCTAAATTAGGGTCCCTTTCTTAGGTCCCCAATGTAATACGTCACCCTTATAAAAGAGACCCGACAAGGAATCCGAATTTAGAAAACTACCCATGTGGGAGGTGTAGGATTAGGGGGACCCTTTTTTGGGGATGTAGACCCTCTCCATAAGGCCCTTGTTAAGAGAGCCATAAGCAGGGTTAAGGAGGGTCCCCTTTAAGGGGTTTCTCTACTACTGTACTACTGCCTAGGAGCTTAGGAAGTGTAGGGGTTTAAGGGTTCTGCTACATCCCAAGTATCTTTGCACGCATGCTCCTGGTGCGAAGATGATGAACGCTGAAAAGGGGAGATCTGTGTGCGCGTAGATTGCGGTTTGGGGGTTCAGGGTTTCGGGGGGTTCACGGTTTAGGGCTTAGGGTGTACGTGCAGATGCACACATACATAAGCCCCAAGCCCTAACCCTAAACCCGAATTCCTGAAAACACATGCACAAACACTTGTATTGCCTGAAGGGAGATTGTCTACGGCCCACTTTCTACACATGATGAAGAACCCTAACCCCTAAACCCTCAAGCCTACTTTCTACATATGATGAGGAACCCTAAGTCATGAAACATGGGCAATTATTCAGGCTTCGATATCAAAAGCCTATAATAAACGCTTATTGAAACCTTTGTGGGAACCCTCCTAAGAGCCCTTACGGGCCGAGTTCCCTAAACACCCTGCCATTTGATTTCTGCAGCATAGCAACGAGTTGGCTAAACCACACCCCTGCTTGATTGCTGCTGCTGGGTTCGTGTTCCAGATCCTCAACACCTGTTTTTGACTTCAGATCCGAAGTTGGTGTCTCCTTCTTGATCAAATCTTTACGGGCGGGGTCTGCATGGACAGTCTCTGTCCGGTCTCCTTCCACGGTTACCTTGTTGTTGATGACCTCGCCTCCACCTGACATGATGGTTTCTAAATCCAGTAGCAATCACTGCTCTCTGCCGTAGATGAGTGCGCGGCAGGGTTTAGGGTTTAGGGTTTTGGATAGCGTAGAAACAGATTCATGCACCCCCAGAGACCTTCTATTTTATTAGGGCCGAAGAGAAGAACACTCCTGCAACCCAGAACGGAGCCCCAGGACAACTCCATGTTTTAAGCCCTAAACCCTAAACCTCCAAACCCTAAAATGGTCGGACTCCTCTTTGCAAGCTCTAGGTCTTGGAGCCTTCAATTCTTCTGGGTAGGTCGGATGCTTGAGGTAAATGCCCGTCGAGACTCCTCCCCTAAACCCTCGGAAGCCCCTTAAACCAAAAGCCTATTAATGGAGTGCTTTTTGTTTAAGGCAAGATCATCTTGATGAGCGGTTGCCTCGCCACTGAGGATGTCTGCCAAGGCCCGTCCGCCCAACCTCGCTTCAGGGTTTAGGGCTTGGGGCTTACAGGGTTTAGGGGTTTAGGGTTTAAGGATTTAGTGATTTAATTTAAGTTGCCAAAATAAATAGGGATCTATCGTAAAGAAAGAGGGTTTCCTTATTATAGTAACTTAAAATTTAAATCCCTTAACAAGAGCCCAGTTCAGGGCTTGGTCTTTGGAGCTGAGAGTTCAGGGCTCAGGCTCGCGGGGCTTTTAGGAGTTCAAGGAAATAGTTTTTAGGGTCTTGTCATTCTAGGGTTTGGGGTTTAGGATTTAGGGTTTAGGGTTTAGGGTCTAGGATTTAGGATATAGGGTTTAGGCTTTGGAGCTAAGCCTGTCGTATGAGTATACTGACTACTGTTGATGGGCAAACCCGTGCATTGCTTGAGCCGAAAATAAAGTACACTAGCTGTGGGACCTGCTATGATTGAGGGTCGAAGGTTTCTGGTGAGACTCAAGCACCCTCAATGCAGGATTTATGGGCCATTCCTCACGGCGGATGATGCAGGATTTTTGTCCATCAGCAGTAACGTTGAGAAAGCTCCGGACAATCCTTTGCGTGCCCACAGTTTTGGGCTTAAGGCTCAGGGATTTCTACATGTGGCCACATGTACAGTTAAAGGAAACTACGGTGGGGAGATTAGGGTATGTAGGGCTTCCATAAGGCTTCTATCAGGTTTATCGACCTTCTGTAAGGCTCCTTTAACGGTAACTACCCACCTGAAGATGTCCTAGACTAAACCCTAAACCCTAAACCTTAAACCCTAAACCTTAAATCCTAAACCCTAAACCCTAAATCCTAAACCCTGAACCCTGAACCCTCAACCCTGGAGCCCTGAGCAGGTTCCTTGGGACACAGGATCTTCGGGCTCCTCTACTCAGGGGCCTGACACATGAGACCAGAGGTGTTGGGGTTTTCTTCGCCTAAAAGGTTCCATGTACGGTCTAACCAAACAGTCTATACTTTGGCCCCAAAGTATTCATATAATAGGGACCTACTTTAAGGCCAAAGTCTATACTATTTGGGTACATGGACCCTAGGGTTATAAGAACAAGGTTTAGGGTTTAGGATTGAGGATTTAGGGTTTTAGGGTTTTGCTTCAGCCCGCCTGTGTAGTGGGGTGTAGAGTTTCGGGCTTGAGGTTCCGCACTGAGGCTGCGGGCAAGGGGCGCTGGCTTTACTAAACCCCAAAAACCCCTAAACCGCTAAACCCCTGACCCCTAAACCCTAAACCTAGTGCTTCTGGATTTTTTTGGTTGGGGGGTTCAGGGTCTCAGGAGTTCAGACGTCTAAGAGTTCAAAACCTTACACCACTTGAGTCTGTTGCTTTTTCGTCTTCATTCCTTTACTCTTCCTGCTGCCCTTCTTCCTTCTTTTCTTTCTCCTGCCGGCCACGGACCTCGGAACACCCGTAGCTACAGCTACGGAAGCCAAAGCTTTACTTATAAGCTGCATACTTCTACCTCTCTGAGTCGGGACCCAGGTGGGGCAGCGGATATCCGGGTTCCGTGACACGTAGGCGCTTCGCTGTCGGCACGCTCGCGGAGGCGAAGAAAATCCGCGGCAAAATCCGCCAGAAAATTCGCAAGACCATCCGCGAGACAACCCTGCAAGGGCCATGCAAAGGACTCCCCGCGCAAAATTCGCTGCCCAGACAGCCAACCCTAACCGCCCAGGTACCTACTATATATGCTACTAGAGACCTACATAGTAGGTATCTGGGGGGTTAGAGCAAGCCTACGAGATTTCTGTTGTTCCGGGCTGAGGCTGCCGCGGGCCGGGATAGCCGATCCAGATGATTCCCTTCACCTCTGCAGGAGCTCAGGCTCAAGGTCTCGGGTTCAGGGTTTTATTACAGAGTTTAGGATTAGAGTTACAGGGCTCCTTAAAGGGATCTATAGGGTTCCTTAAAGGGGTTTAGGGTTTAGGGTTTCGGGCTTGGGGTTTGAGGTGTGGGGTTTAGGAGCTTAATTAAGGTTTCGGGTTTGGAGTTTAGGGTCCGGTGTTTAGGCGTTTGTGGCTTAGGAGGTTAGTGTGGCCTTGTAGGGCTTTGTAGGGGTGTCTCTTAGCCTTCATATTGTCTGCAATCCCGGGTCTTACTAGTTTGGGGGTATGTCACAATAACTCTATGAGACCATAAGGGGCTAGAGCCGGAAATGATTATGAAAGTGTTGCGATGCCTACAGAGTAACCTTAGGACCTTACAGAACCCCTGTAGAACCCTTCGTAGATACCTCATTGAAGCTTCTATATATTCGGGTTGAGGCGGTTTAGGCGGTGCTTGAGGTTTAGGGTCAACTGCTTCGTTTCGGATTCGGTGCTAAAGAATTCGTGTGGTGTCTTTGAGCTCCCTATGCATCCCGACCCCACGACACAGCTTCTTGCACACTTGGCGTGCACTCTGCAGGGCCTTACCCTAAACCCTAAACCCCTAAACCCTACACCCCTAACCGAAACCCCTAAACCCCGAAACCCCTAAACCCGTAAACCCTAGACCCCAAAACCCCCTAAATCCTAATTGAATCGTCGAGTGTGGATTGTGCTACAGACCACGAACCCTCCACCACCACGCATCCTGAACCTGTGGATCCAAGGCTTGATGATATAAATCCTGCACTGCAGGGGTTTTTAGGGTTTAGGAGTCTAGGGTTTAGGGTTTGGGGTTTGATGTTTTTCGCTCCCAGAGAGCCCAATACCCCTTAATTTTGGAATATAGCTTAAATCATAATATGAAGCCCCTTATAATTCAAGGTCTATTCCTTAATTAAGGGGTATTGGGCTCTCTGGTTCCTGCACTGCATTACGCATAAGAAGGCATATACCATGTAATCCCCATAGCTTTGGGGTCTTGAAGGTAATGCACGATTTATGTCATCAACAGTAGTCTACGGGGTAAGACTCATGAAATCCCACACTCCCCGTCCCTGCCGATACCCTAAACCCTAAACCTTAAACCCTAAACCCTAAAACCCTAAAGCCCTAAACCCTAGAACCCTAGAACCCTAAAACCCTAAACCCTAAGCCCCGGGCCTTGTCCACAAAGTCCTCCACGATCACTGCAGCGCCTTTTAAAACGAAGCTCGAGGTCGGCTTCTACGACCCAGAGAACCCAGTACCCCTTAACTAAGGAATCTGCCTTCAATCATAATATTAAGACGGTTTTGGGTTTAGGGATTAAGGCCCCTATAATTTAAGGGCATATTCCTTACTTAAGGAATATACCTTAAATCATAAGGGGCTTCATATTATGATTTAAGCTCGCCCACTCGCCAAATGCTCTACTGGCCTAGCCATCTATTGATCGGTGATCCTAAACCCTAAAACCCTAAACTTCTTGACAGGGAGTCCTACGAGGAGTTGTCCCCATCGCAAAGGTTCTGATCAACGTGCCAGACGAAAGCACTTTTCATCTCTTCAAAGTGAGTAAATTCCCTCATGACAGCGACTTTTGGGGTTTAGGGTTTAGGGCTTTTAGGGTTCAGGGTTTGGGTTTACAGTTTAGAGACGATTCTTCGCAGTCTCCCCTGTCGCCTTGCGTACACATCCTTGGCAAATTCCTCGTCCAAAACGAACCTCCTCAAGCCCTTAAACCCCTAAAGCCCTAAACCCCTTAAGCCCTTAAACCCCCTAAAGCCCTAAACCCCTTAAGCCCTTAAACCCCTAAAGCCCTAAACCCTAAACCCCTTAAGCCCTAAACCCCTTAAGCCCTAAACCCCTTAAGCCCTAAACCCCTTAAGCCCTTAGACCCCGAAAGCCCTTAAACCCCTAAGGCCCCTAAAGCCCCTAAGCCCGAAACCAAAGGCATTGGAAGCCAAGCCTGCAAACCTGAACGCTAGCTTCGAAGATATGGGGCAAAGGCTCCCTTTAAGGGCTCCTTTAAAGGATAGATACTTTAAGGGTTCCTTTAAAGGCTCCTTTAAAGGTTACTATAAGTAAAAGACAAAGGCTCCCTTTCAGGGTTCCTTTAAAGGTTGCTTTAAGGGTTCCTGTAAAGGCTCCCTTTAAGGGATACTATAAGGGCTCCTTTAAAGGTTACTGTAAGGGTTCCTTTAAAGGCTCCCTTTAAAGGTTGCTTTAAGGGTTCCTTTAAAGGTTACTATAAGGGTTCCTTTAAGGGCTCCTTTAAGGGTTCCTTTAAAGGCTCCCTTTAAGGGGTTCCTTTAAAGGCTCCCTTTAAGGGTTCCTTTAAAGGTTACTATATGGGTGCCTTTAAAGGTTACTTTAAGGGTTCCTTTAAAGGCTCCCTTTAAGGGTTCCTTTAAAGGATACTTTAAGGGTTCCTTAGAGGTTACCGTAAGGGTTCCTTTAAAGGTTACCATAAGTAAAAAAGGGTTTGCTAAAAGGGCTTCGTAAAAATTGCTCCGACCCCCTCTGTTAGGTTGGAAGATGAAGGTAGCATTCCCAACTCGAGAACCACTGCCCTAAACCCTGAACCTTGAACCCTAAGCCCCCAGAAACCCCAACCATTCTGGAACAACTTGTGGATCACTCAAGGGATCCCTGCAGAACCTCATACCCTTACCCTCAAAGGACTCATATTTTAAGGCTTTTGGGCCCAAAGACTCTAATATATAAAGCTGTTGGGGTATTTTGATGCTAAGGGATGGAGCTCTTCCTTCTAGAACCCACGCAGAGCCTCATAGAGTTCTTCAACAACTCCTCTGGAGCCCCCCTTCCCAGGGAGCCCAACACCCCCTTAATCAAGAAGAATAGCTGAAATCATAACATGAACGCCCTTATAGTTTAAGGTAAATTCTTGAATTATACATACCCCCTTAATTAAGGAATGTATGCCTTACTTAAACCATTATATTCAGCCCCTTATAGTTTATAAGGTATATCATCGCTTCAGAATGAAGGGGGTGGTTATTGGGCTCTCTGGGTTTTTCAGAATCCAAAGCAAAGAACCCCAGTAGCAACTTTTAGGGCGAGCTGAGGCCTTACGGGTTTTCGGGCTTCCGGGCTTAGGGTTTAGGGGGGCTGTAGGGTTTCAGGGTGTTAGTGTTTTAGGGTCAAGGCTACTTGGAGGGCCATGGGTAGTTATAAGTGGGGTTATAAGTCCCCTAATATGGGTTATAAGTATAGTTACCCCACTTATAACCCTACTTACAACTACCCATTAACCTTCAAGTAAGGGGGTCTTAGGGCTCATGTCGGGTTTAGGGATTCGGGTTTAGGGCTTCAGGCTTCGGGGATTCGGGATTAGGGCTTAGGGTTTAGAAGTTTAGGGTTTTAGGGTTTAGGGTTTTAGGGTTTAGGGTTTAGGGGCCTGCAGTGATCACCACCACGATGTTCTGGCTGACGGCTGCCACCTGAGGGCTTTAGGGTTT
>CAJNJA010099530.1:5655-18929 GCA_905231915.1 Symbiodinium necroappetens
TGTGTGTGTGAGCGAGTGAGTGAGTGAGCGTGTGAGTGCACGCTGCCGTGCTTCGGCTGTGTTTGTGTGTATGTAAGATTAATTGATGCATTTGCCGAGGTATGCATGCATGCATGTCGATATCCTTGAGCATGTGCAGGCACGGATCTTCATGGCCTTATGCGGAGAATGCGGAGAGTACAACAGGTATACATCACACAGCTTATGTGGGCGCATGTATATGTGATGGATAGACATAGTACCCACATAGACATAAACCTGTACACGTCTACTTATACAGGTTTTATTTGCACATGTTTCAAGCAAAAAGACATGATGCAGAACTACCATATCATCACAAATCTGGTTATCACATATACATGCATATCTACATGTATGTTGTGCAACCTGTCCGCTGCGTTGTTGTCTTTCTCACACATACACACACATGCGCACGTATGCATACATATAAATGGACGAATGCTGGATGATGAATACATATGCATAGATAGATAGATAGATAGATAGATATATATATATGTATATATACATATGTATATATATTTATATACATACATGTTTACCGTATGGACGGCCGGACCGACCGAGCGAGCGAGAGAGAGAGAGAGAGAGAGAGAGAGAGAGCGAGAGAGAGAGAGAGAGTGAGGGGGGAGACAGAGTCACCCGATATGACAGAGATGTATCCAGTTGGTTGCGACATGCTGCTGACTCACAGGCTGTTTGGGAGTTTGGTGCCAGACGACACGAGGGAGTATGCATAGAGGGCATGGAGCGCATGAGTTTGGCTTCTCTTTTCTTGAAAGGTGTGCGCAGCTTGAACAGGAGAAGTTTCCACAGGAACCCGATGCATCCTGTTGCCCCTGCATAAGACCCAGGGGGTACTATTACTACGTCTGGGACGAGGTGCCTCTCAGGTGCCATGTGCTGCTCCCAAGCTCCGTAGACCCAGAGAGCCGAACTTATCCCTTCAAAAAGATACATGGCTTATTTGCTGGTTCTGGACCTCTCTGGGCAAGCTTGGTCCGCACTTTCAATAGCGGCTTTTGATGCATGCACCCCAGATCCCTGCACCTTGTGCAGTTGTGCAGGAACAGTTTTAAAGTTCAAGCGCCTCGCTCGGAAGGCTCCCACCACTGTATGGGTCAATCAGAAGCCTGCTTTGTCGTGCATGAATCAGAGTTCGTAAGCTGAAATTCTTGCGGTGGCTGTACAACCTTGGACCCCTAAAACATATACCAGTATCGAAATCCTCAGCTTCACCCTGCAACATGCCTGGCTCTCTTCCGAGCAGTCCAGCTCAAATACCAAAAGCCGTGGTCCGCAGCAGCAGCGGTGTTCGCCCCCTTCCACACCCCGGGTTGTGGCTGCGAATGGTTTGGCTTTAGGCCTCGAGTTGGTGGGGATGTAGGTGTTCGAGCTCATATCCAACTCAATACCATAAAGTATGATGTAGAATTCTTCATATAGCAAAATCTAATGATATGTCACTTACTTTAATGGTATAATAGAGCTTAATGTGTTGTAGTTCATGTTTATGAAATGTAACATTATATTATAGTACAGTTTGGGATATGGTGTGATGTATTGTGATGTAATATAGCCTAGCAGAACATAAGATAGTATCATATAGTCTAATATTTATATATATATATTTATTTATTTATTTATGTATTTATTTATACACACTAGCATATAATATTTTGTAACATAAACTATATATAGTTGGATATGCACATTATATGACATAGAGTATCGTCTAGAACCTGGGACACTGGCTTCCCACCACTTGTTTGAAACATTTCGGTGTTTTGGCCCCATCCAGCCTCCTCGCCTTTCGCATGTGATAGTGGTGCTTTGACTGAAGAAACTGTTCCCAAGTCACTGACTCCTTTAGGCTCGGTGATGCTGAGGTTGGTCCATTCAGGGCATTTGGACCTCTCAGACTTCATGGAGGTCAGCGGGAGGCGGGACCATGGTCTTGGAGCTCCTAAGCCAAAGAATAGAGTGCAAGACCACTGCAGCAACTAGTGTTCCTGTAGTCCTTGCCTTTCATATTCTATGATCTGGCCACAGTATATGCTGCTCCAAGTCTTCCAGTGGCATCAGTTTTCCAGTGGCGAGATTAAGGTGCCCAGATCCGTGCATCCTTACAAGGAATTGAAGAAGGAGCCAGATGATCTGCATGCTTGCTAGTGTGCTGGAACCAGGCTTTTTGGGGGTGCCCCCGGAAAGAGAATATCGGCAGATGTGTCATGTGGATCACCCGACTGACTGTTTGGTCGCCGAGGTGGTAGATATCTTGATACAAGTGCGCTAGAAGCAGAGGGTCGTTTCGGTACGTACCTCTCTGGTTACCTTAAGGGCAGTTGCCCCCATCCGGCCCCGTAACTCAAAGCATCAGTAAGCACACATATCCCGTCAGGGATTTCCCTCGTGCCCCTGCGCTTGTGATGACGCAGTCTTGGACAAACAGGACACCTGCAAACGATGCACTCAGCAACCTAGCTTTGGAAGCCCGGAACACTCAATCCACAGACACCGCCGCTGCAGGCCCAACCCCAACACAGTCGCCTCGATTCCTCGGCCCACGGCCTCAGATGGTCCTGGTTTCCAGCACGACGAAAGGTCAAACGACTGGCTGGATTGAGCGGTTTTGGGCCCAAGATCCAAAGAGCAAAAGCTTGCTGCATTGTAGTGTTGAAGCAAGCTTGTCCCAGCATATGTCCTGTCACTTTGCGATCCGAGCTTTGCGACCGAGCATTGAATATTATTGCAAAGCATCTTATGAACCCATCGTCAGGAGTTTCGAGAGCTTGGCAAAGTGATTATGGTTGATGTGAATACTGATGGAAATGAGTCCGTCCCCGGATTAGTTGGATGCGGCTAAAGTATACCCCTTGAGACACCAAGTAGAAGCTGAGGCATCTGCGGCTCGTCGTGGAGCTGCCGACTGTCAAGAAGAGTAGCGAAATCAAGATGGAAGCCTGGGCGCTCAGAGAGGGCACGGTCTGGCTTCCGGGCTTACGGCAACCTTCGAAGCTATATTGTAATGTAGCAACGTTGATTTAGCTACTTGGCTGCTACACATGTGTCAATACCAGGGGAATCGGGTAGGAGTAGGAGCAGGTGGAGGAGAAACTGCATCGGCCAATTGTGGCCTGACTCCTCCACTGCCTGCCAAGAAACACAACTCATTGCGACCATCACAGCAGCTCTCAACGTTTGCCGGCTGTCTTTCACGACCTTGGGCGGCTCTAGTGCCCTGTGCTAGAAAGACGGACACGCCAGATACAAAGACACGAGGTGACTAGCAACAACGTGGTGCTGGAGGCCGCCGACGATCCAATTGTGTTTGCGAAGACTTCTGTGTCTCTCAGCTCATGTGGAGCGTGTCGGCCTGCTGGGCTGCATCTCGTCCAAGCCGCGGCTTCGTGAAACGCTGCCCACATCAAAGCGCACAGGTCGAGAGCAAGTTCTACTTGGACATGCCGCTGCCCTACGAGGCCCCCGGGGTCCCCACAGTCACAGTGGGTCACCGATTGATTGTCCTGCCAATCTTAAGTCTTAACAATGAGTCAGGGTTGCTTGTCTAGTGCTTGTGCCGATTCCGGGCAAATCCGGGTTTGCACGGCATGTTGCCTGTGGCTTGCATGACCATGGTACATTTAATCTCTGACTGTTTTCGGCATGAGGAGCTTTTGAAGATTTTTGAAGACAACTGTTACGCGTCTACGTCAACCCACAGGATGACCTACCAAGTCGCCTGAGAGAGAGCCGAGGGAGGACCCCGACAAAAGACTAAGGACAGGAATGCAGAAGGCAACAGGATGGCGAGATGCGAGGAGAGCGCGTGAAGCCCTGAAGGCCACACCCCCATGAAATGCCCCAAGCCGCTGTCTTCCCCTGCAGCGCATCCTTCAACGAAACAGAAAGAACTCTTAAAGACGAAGCCCGCAACCGAGGGGCGTATCGTTGTTTCCCCTGGCTTTTCGGAGGTGCAGGAGGCGAATGGCAGCGCCAAGTTTGACAAGGTCCGATCATCGCGCTTGTGATCTCGAAGCTTTGACAAATGGGTTTATGAAATTTGTGATGGGCAGTAAAGATACGGGATCTTCAAGGTTAGCAGGGTTTGAATGTTTCAGCTCTGGGGCACCTTGTCAGTAGGTTTAAGCCGGGCCACTTGAATTGGTTCTGGTGGTGTTCAAATCCATGGTGGTAGGCATCTGAACTGTAAAGTAGCAACGACCAGGATGTTTGTGATTTAATGCACCTAGACAAACGCAAACAACTCAGATGGCTTTCAGAGAGAAGATCAGGGGACTTAGCACGTAGGTTGTATGGGTGCTGAATGGTGCTGAGAAGAAAGTAACCCCATTTTGGGAAAGTGCAAGGCGTAGAGCCCTAGAGTAAGCTATGTGCTTCGTGCCGTAGTCCTTATACTTTGGGACAATGTCTCAAAGTGTTTGTTCCATCCATTCAGATCTGTCGTGGTTGAACATAGACCCTATGCCTCCCCAGCATGTAGCCATTTGCTTGCTGGTTCGACCATTTGTAATGCACCGGTTTTGGAAACCTGGATGTAGCCCGAAGCCCTACAGCCACTGCTTGCTGTTAACCAACGCCGGTTCTATCTGCCTTCACTCCGGCAGACGTGTGGACACTTGCCTTGCCGAGACTCCGCGTGTGAGCGCCGAACATACCAAGCAAAAAGCCCTAAAGCCCTAAGCCGTTCCCAGGAGACGCTTCTCAGGGTCCCCTTGCTTTGAGCCGTAGCCCTCTTTGAACGCCATGCTCCATTGCACTCTCTGGCATTCCCCCCTTGCACCCTCCAGTAAAACCGCTTACAGCTGCCCGAGCCAGGCGAAACAGACTTTGACCCTAGAGCTCCCTGCTTGGAGCCCGGCCGTCATTGTCGTAGCCAATGGACCCTTACTTGGAGGAAGGCCAGGGTTTCGCATAAGGCAACCATCATTTTCCCAATGAGTGTTGACACGATTTGGGCAGTTATGGCTTGACCCGTACTAGAACTGGCGCAACTTACCTGCATACTGTGTCTTTTGGGGAGGCTGCCGGTGTTCTGTTTCTCTTGACGTCTTGTATCTAATTAGTAGGGATCGCAACCTGGCAAAAGTAATGGATTACTAATTGACAAAAGACCGACACCGTGAACAGATCTATAATCCCTGCGAAGCGCCAGACCTAAAAGCCCCAAAGCCTTAAGCAAGTCCCGACGCTGAACGCCAACAGTCTAAACCCCTGCATTCCAGAAAATTCTACAACCCACTTCAGGCCTACATCCTAAACCCATAACGGCCCATAACCCTAAACCCAGAACCCGAAAACCCTAAACCCTAAACCCATGAAGCCCCCTTTCTTCCGAGGTCGTCCCCAAAATGCCCGACCCAGAGGCCCTGGCAGTGGCACAGCGCCTCCAAGGCCTCCGTCGATGAAAATCGGTCGCTGTTTTAGGACCCCTTGTAAGGGGGTGGGGGGTTGGGTGTTCTACAAGGGGGGGCTCGACATGGCTTTGAAAGAGGATCTTGGGGTTCAGGCTTTTCAGGTGTCCGTTTGTTGTGTGTGTGTGTGTGTTTGTGTGTGTGTGTGTGTCTGATCCTTCTTGATTGGGGCATTGGGGGGGGCCTTATATGTGTAGCGTACCGGGCTTGTGGGTTCAGGCGGCGCCAGGACAGGCCTCGAAGTGCTTGGAGGCCTCCAAGCGTCTCAAGCCTAAGCCAAAAAGTGGGAACCTGAAGCATGAGCCGCGAAAGTTGGCCCAAGGACCATGTGCACTCCTGGGCACTTTTAGGGGTTTACCCAGAGGGTCCTGACATTTTTGGGACCTGGACCTGCCCAGGTGGGTTTCTAGGAGCTTTCAATAGCAGTCACATGAAAGGATAGAAGCTGAGGACCAAATCAGCAACACCTACTTGACGCGTTAATTACGGCGACATGACTCAGTGTATGTAAGTATACAAGCCGGAATGACTTCCTAACCCTTTGTTTTGTGCTCGGAGGTTTGGGCACGCTCACCGGCGATGGTGATGGCGACGTAAGTGACCACGAGGAACAGGCAGCGCGGAAGATGCCGCCATGATTTTGTGCAGCTGGTTTCACCAAACGATACGTCAAGCCCTGGCTACTGGGGTCAAGGATTCGTGTCAGATCGACCCTAGCTTCAAGCACATCCACTGTGGGCGAGAAGGGCTGAGGTGCAAATCTGATGTTGAAATTCCAGCTGTTATGCGGTCCCTATCCTTCTGGCTACTGCAACGACGACCACGACGACGACAAAGACGACTTCCAAACCACTGTACTCCTTTGGTGTTACTGGTGCCTAGTCGTGGTAACTGCAAGTGCGTTCTTACCACTTGCATCTCTTCAAGCATGGCGATTGCTTGCAGTTGCTGCGGCTGTCCCCGGCCACACTCCTAAAGCATGTCGTCGCTGCTGGCACCACTTACTACTGCTGTCAGTTCTCCGCGTGTGTGTGTGTGTGTTTGTGTGTTTGTGTGTTTGTGTGTTTGTGTGTTTGTGTGTTTGTGTGTTTGTGTGTGTGTGTGGGTGTGCGGGTGTGCGTGTGCGTGTGCGTGTGGGTGTGGGTGTGGGTGTGGGTGTGGGTGTGGGTGGGTGTGTGTGTGTGTGACTAAGCTGATTCTGATGCACGCGGCCTCCCTGACTGACTCATCTATGAAAACAAGATTGCTGAAACTCTGCTATACGACCGCGTGCCGACATGAGCTGGCTCTGAGGTTTAACCTGGCGATGCGAACGGCCCCTGCCTCCTGTCCGGGGCGATGGGGATCACCAGCGCGATGACCCCACACAGAATTGATCGGCATAAAGCGACATTTGGAGATCATCTGCGCCTCCAACTCCTCAGCTGAGCAACGAGCAAGATAAACACTCCAGCTGCAGTGGCCTACTACGGCCAGGGCTCAATATCCGCTGCACTGAAGTAGGCATCGGTGCTGCATGGCATCAGCACAACCCTAGCACGGCGGCAGCAAGACCCACACACAGGCTTATCTGCCTGCACCGAGCTCAAACGCAGATTCATGTTGAATGCCTGGATCGGGCCTGGCTGTGATACGTCCCAAAGCATCCTTCAGTGAAATTCCACTTGGCATTCCATAAGCTTCGCATATGTTACCACACCTGAAGAGAGGGGCAAACTGCAGATCGTTTTGGTTCCTTCGGCAGAGGGGTTGGCTCGGCCGGCTTGGGTTCGGCTTCTGGCGTGCGGCCTATACCCTCCAGATCATCCTATCATGAAAGCATAGCTAGCACGTGTCTCAGAAAAGTGGCTGAGGCTTCTTCGCTCAAGCTGGCTGCAACATACAGGTTGGCTTGATAACCAGCAGTGCAGTTTGTCGCAAAGAAGCAGATTGGCTGGCAGGCACAGTCATGAACCGTCCCATCAATGAAATGCAGATTTAGGCGCATGGTTGATTGCAACGTCACACACAACTTCGAAACCGGTGCAAGGCAGGCAAAGACAGGCCTCCAGGTCCGTATTTGCGCAAGGAGGTTCAAGGGGCTGGCATTAATAAATCCTCCTTCATACGAACGACGCACAAAATCCTCTCGGCTGGTAAAAGGCTGCCCATCCCTCGATGTCTTCCGCCATATCTCCTGTTTGTAAAACTCCCGCGAAACGCCCCAGCCAGCATAAATGCGTGCAAATGCTTTGAGACCACGCTGGCACGAACCATGCAATCTCATCCCTAGGCGACCATCGTCCTTACAGTCGCTGTCTGCGAGTAAGGCTGCTTCCAAACTATCCAGGAAAGTTATGTTGAAGTCACTGGGCTGGGCAGAACCACAAACTGCTGCCACTCGTTTGACTCGATTGGGGAACATGGCTGCCCAGTGTAGGGCTTGCATTGCTCCCATAGAGTAGCCATATACAAGAGCCAGGCTCGTCACACCAAGGGAATCGAGTAGAAGTGCCTGCAGACGGACATTGTCGCACATTGTCGTTCCGCCCTGCGGGAACTGCTCGTGATCTTTACCCAAGCGGGAGCTAGGTGAGGTGGAAAGGCCGTTCCCAAGAAGATTGATGATGATAACACAAAACTTTCTTGTGTCCAACGTCTGGCCGGGCCCAATGTTGAACTCTAGCTCAGGGTGTGTGGCATCAAAGGAGGTGGGATGAAGGATGCAGTTGGATTTCTCTGCGTTCAGCTGTCCGTACATCTTGTACACAAGCCGCAGTCCGGATGCAGCTTCGCCCGTTCGAAGGCGAAAAGATGCCGGTGCTTCAAAAATTCTTGCTTCATCTGCTAGAGCATGTTCCAGTCCCGATGATCGAAAAGATCTGAAAGTCAAGCCCAGCAGCCTTTCTGCTTTCCTGTTGCTGACGATCGATGCGAAACCGAACAGGTTTGATTGACCGGGCAGCATACAACCAGTCTTGTTGAAATGGTGCTTGATCAACTCCACCTTGGTCCCGCCCGTGCTTTCGCGCACAAGTGGAAAATGCCAGACAAGGCAACACAACTCGCCATTAAGCGCAGACAGGTGTCGGTAGGCACATCATAGCGAGTGTCCGGGGCCACAACGAGAAACGTCTCACACCTTTGTTGCAGATTTGGCTTGACTTGACCTTCAGACACCCACTTTTCCGAGGGCTCGTTGAACTCTGTGCTTACACTTTGCGGCCAGGGTGCTTGGATGACAATTCACTCGAAGGCAGCAGCAGGGCTTTGACATGCGCTTCGACGACATCGTGCTCGTGACAGTAAGCCCACATCAAAGGTGTCACTGCATGTTGCGGTAACTTCAGAGGCAACTCGGTCCACTTTTCGGCCTTGATGATGTTGGAAAAGCGTAGGGACACGAAAGACAGGTTGTTTTGCTTTGGCCTCTTGCACGGCGGGCCGTTTTCCGCTTCGCCATCTTCGACACTCGGAGTGCGGGCAGCACGGAGGAGCATCTCCGCAAAGTCTTCGCAAAAACATTTGCTCAAGCCATAATGCTCAAGAGGCTCTGGCACATGCGTTTCGTCCAATGGCAGGAAGTCTGGCATGAAAGCAGCAGGTTCGTGAGACCAGCCCATGGCAAACAAGGAAGAGGAGAACACCACCCTTTTGCTTGCAGGTAGAGCGGCGATGGCCTCGAACAGCATGCAGGTACCAAGTAGGTTTTGTCGCAGCAGTTCAACCCCAGTCACCTTCTCAAGTCCGATGGGCGGATTCGTCACAGGATCGACTGGCGGCGGCGGGTGTTCGGAAGGCCCTGGAATTGCACCGACATGGACGACCGAAGTGACCTTTGCAGCAAGGTGCTTCATAGCAGCTGCATCACATAGATCGGCTTGGACGAAAGTGACCTCATGTGCCCTTGGGCCCCAGAGCTTGTCCTTATCCGCAGGGCTGACTCGGTCGGTAGCCACAACAGACAGGCCACCTTCCACAAGGCGTGTAACAATCTGGCTTCCCAATCGTCCAGAAGCCCCGGTTACGAGAACGGCCTCGCTGGCCATTGCGCAAAGCGCACAGCTCAGAGCTCTCCAAGACTTTGCTGTTTCTTACACTTGCACAAGGCCTTTGTGTCTTAGCTTCGACCCAGCATTCAGTGGTAAACACTTGTCTTGTAGCTACTAAGTCCTACTTCACCATGCATCAGCTTCAAGCATATGGATGCGCAGCAACAGACGGCAACCTGGTTTCACACATGATTTCAAGCACACAACGCCCGCACAACTGCACGTCGGCTCCCGACTCTGAGCATGACGTGCTCGGCAGATGGCACCACAAATGCGAAGGTGCCGGTGGAGCCGCTGGGCTGTCAAGAAACGAAACATGAAACGAGGCTATTGACGAGCATGTGGTCTGCATGCTGGTACAACAGGGCTCTGCTGGCCAAGGCTGGCCTGTTTCGTGTCCAGAAACTCCTGGTCTATTCCTCGGCTGAAACACACCACCGTGCCGCCTCGAACTGATGTACATCTGCATCCTGCGTTTCTGCCTGACATGAGCGGAGCACAACATAAATCACCTATAATCCAAGAAAGGCCCGGTGCTTTGAATCCCAGCTCAAGTCGCCGAACCGTCCGAGCGGTTGCAGCATTGCACACACTGCCGGGGCAGGATCTCGTGCTACTGTGGATGGAGGAAATCTTGCACCAGTTTGAATCAACCAACAAGGAGAGGAACCCGAGCCCCTTGCTTAACATTTATGCCCAGTCCTGCGAAGGGCCGTGGGTTCCACTGACCAAAATCTTGCACCAGCCATATGGCATACTATCGTCAACAGGGGCCCAGGTCCTGGTATGAGCCAGCATCTGGGTGGTGCAAGATTTCGCCAATCAACCGTAGTGCTGGGGCAAGCAACACCCGACCCCCCTCCCAAAAAGGAAAGAGTGTCCGTGCAAAATTGCACAACCTGCACACCCAACAAACCGGAGAAAACCGGAGGTGCACAAGAAGAGAGCCGATTGTAAATGGGCCCACCAGCTCGAGTTTCGCAAACGACATCTGCACTCCCTGACACACATCGTGGAATCGTAGGGGCCGTTCGGAGCATCAGCGACTTGACCGCCTCATCATCTGCAGGTAGCGCTTGCGATCTCAGCTCCTCAAAGCGCATACATTGGCATACATGTAGCCCGTCTTGTGACACTGCTGCGGCAGACAACGCCCGACGGACAAGCCTTACAAGCGAATGCTAGATGATTCCGGGCTGATAAGTTGTCGGATGCGGTTGAAGAAGGTGAAAGACTGCGAAATGCTACAATCTTTCGGTGTTGTGTCGGAAGCTGTCTATTTCTTGGCTCTTCTAAGGCCCCACGTCTCAACTTCATGGCTTGAAATGCGCCATGTCAACGTTCTCGGCCATGGCGAGAGGATCGGTGCCGGTTCAGAGCAGATGCTAGATGCCTTTATTCCTCGTATCCAGACCTTCAGGGATTTCTGCGGCAACCAATTCTGCCACTCCCCACTGCAAAGTCCTCCGTTAGTCGCTTCGCCACGAAGGAGGAGCACTGCTGGCCACCATGTCCATCAAAAACGCCAAAGAAACCTGAACCAGCCAGGTCCGCAGGTTGGGAGTCTGCATATCTTTTTTCGCCCTGCCCCATGTCTCTCTGTTTCTCCTCCCTCAAGTTCCGTCATATCGGCCAACACAGTGGTGCATCCGAGCCCAACCAGCAACGAAGTTGGGGGCGAGACTGAGCCACGGAAATCACCCCAAGCGTGCTTGCTCGCCCCCGAGCTGCTCACACCCCTCCTGTAGCAATGAACCAGGCGCGACCAGACCAAAACCGCTCGTCCATAGTATCCATCGGAAAAGGAACACAAAAGCCTGAGGAAAACTCTGTTTTCATTGCGTCTGCCACACCTTGTGGCAAAGTTTGGTCTCGTAGCATGTCCTTCTCCTGTCTTGCAAACAGTAAGCAATTGGGCTGCTGGCCACTTGCCGTCTGTTGCTCCTCCCCCACCAACATCCAGGGACAAATCTTTTTGAATCATTGACCTCGGAAACCTCCGCACACCAATTGCCCCACATTGCTTTTCCCTTTCAGAAGCTTTTTGGAAGACGTCGTTCTGCTTTACTAGGTGATCCGATCTTTGCCGCTCCCTTCGTAGCAACATTTTTGCGGGGTTATTTCAAACCTTTGGAATGCCTTGCTCTGAAACTAGGTAGTATTGTCCGCAGCCGAAGACCTAGAGTTATGAAAAAAAGTATTGCTGCTTGCTGGTCTTCCTTTTTTCAAAGTGGGTCGAGCTGGTATACTCATATAGAAGCACCTAAATACTTAAAAATTGTAGAAGCTATCAGAGGAAGGTGTCTGAGGCAGGAAGGTGAAAAAGGTAACCCACCAAGAGAGAGGTAAACAAAGGTATCTGAGAAATGTGAAAAAATCACACCAAGAGAAAGGTATCTGGAAAGGTAGCACGCGAAGAAGAAGGGAAGGAAGAATTCCAAGTAAGCACAAGGCGGGCATTGCAGTCGGGGAGACCGGGNNGGGGGGGGGGGGGGGGGCGCTTTTCTTTACCTTTTCCGCTGCCATTTTTTTACCTTTTGGTGAAGCCCCACTTGTTGTTTACCCTAGCCTTCACCTTTTGTTAACCTTTGTTTTACCTTTGTTTACATTTTTTACCTTTTTTAGAAAAAGGCTGGATTTCCAGGAGAGGAGCAGGGGCTGGAAAGGTGAAAAAGGGTATAAAAAAAGTGAGGGTGACCTGCCGTGGGGGGCTGGAATGGTAAAAAAGAGGTACGCAGCAAAGGTGAGGGGGACTAGCCTGCCAGTCCCCCTGTTCCGCGTGCCACCTGCGCGCGCGCCCTAGCACCCCCGTCCCGCGCGCTTCTTTCCCGCACCCGCAAGCGATCGGGCGCCACAGTGCCCTCGAAGAAGCACCTCTAAGCCAAGCCACGGCATCCACCTCGAAGCCTCCAAGCTTAGTGAACCCCAACCGCTGGTGGCGGTGCTATACCTCTTCTACCTTGTTAACACCTGCTACCTTTTGCCTGCACCTTTATTTTGCCGTCTCCCTAATAAGCCCCGAATGGGGCACCTTCCCTCTACCTTTGCCCCCGCAGAGTGCACCTTTCTGTTACCTTTTCCGTGTACCTTTGGATCTTACTTTTTAGACATTTATGTAATAATAAATTCAAAACGGGACAACAGGCAGCGGTGAAAGGCCGAACCGACCCTTCCGGAATCTGCTTGACACCCTTGAACGCCCCGGTTCAAGCGAAGGTGAAGAAGTCACGACCGGAAGCGGTAAACACCCTTGAACGCTGAGGCCAACAAGAAACAATCGACCCCCCAAACATCATCAAACTTTTTGCTTCCCCCCTCTGAACGCTAGCAATCCCAGGTCGTTAAATACACTCCTTTGGTCCGGTCCCGTGCCCCTTCCCCCGAGTGAACGCAAGCCTTTTAAGAGTGATACCGATACATGTGCTTAGAGGGTTGTTGGCTGCTCCGATACCCCTTTAGGGGCTCAAACACAACTTCCTAAGCCTCCGATACACCTTCCTAATCTGCTGCCTCTGAAGGGATTTTGGGGGCATCCAATACACCTTATCACTCGGCTTTGGATGCTGAGATACACCTTCCTCGTTATGGGAGCACCCGATACACCTTTGCAAAGGGTTTTGGCGGCGCTCAGATACACCTTCCTGAAGAGGTTTTGGGGCATCCGATAAGGCCTGCAAAGAGAGTCGTTGTCGTGAATAGACGGCTAGTTCCAGCACTACTGAGTGCTGCTGCTGCTGCTACTACTACTACTACTACTACTACTACTCCTCATGCTGCTGCTGCTGCT
>CAJNJA010099541.1:346-11706 GCA_905231915.1 Symbiodinium necroappetens
GCCGGGCGGCATACGACACGATGTCCACACTGGAAAGCTGGACTCGCGTACTCGTGCTGTGGCCGTGCAGGCGGCCGCGACGGGGGCGGCATTCCTGCCTGCGGCGCGGCGAAGCAGCCGCGCCGCATCGGCTGGGAAGCGTTGGAGGAGGCATCCAGCCACGACGAGGCCCACTAGCGACAGGAGCGCCGGAAGCGGTAGATCGCAGACCGATGGGCCACCTAACCCGAGCGGCAGCTGTACAGCAGGAGAGACCCCATTCTGCGGGGCCGACCAGAGAAATGTATGTTGTGGGGGGTTTTGAAGCAACCCGGAAGATCTCCCCAGATTTGGACGTTCGATACTACCCAGCCAAGGAAATGTATACAAGGGCGAGGGACCCCTCCACATGTCGGCCGGCCTTCACCGCGTAGCCGAACGCAAAAATTTAGCAACTTTGCATGCAGGTTTCTGCGCCACGCCCCACCATGTTTGTGAGGGTTCGGAATGCGTTTTTCAGTTGCCTGCGGCAAGCCATGTCGTGGCATGCACAAGGTTACTAAACGCACGGGGGACAGAAATAGAGAGAATTGAAATGTGTATAATACATGTGTATATATATATGTATGTATATATATATATATTGGTGTACTTAGACTGAGGACCCAACCTCGTCCCGAATTGCATTTTCCAGTGGGGTTGGATCTGCGCACACGTGCAATAAGACTCCGGACCCAACTTCGGCATTGGTGTACTTAGACCGAGGACCCAACCTCGGGCCGAATTGCATTCTCTGGTGGGGTTGGGTCTGCGGGAACCAAGAGTAGGGGCTCACGCCGTCCTCCCTCGTCGCCGGTGCCACAGTAGCAGCAGCAGCAGCAGCAGCAGCAGCAGCAGCAGGAGCAGTAGCAGCAACATAAGCATTCTCCTCGCATTCGCATGTCAGATGTCGCTCGCATGTCACCGTGGCAATCATGACTCTGTGCCTGCTCTTGTGCGCTGTTCGCTGGCTGTTCGTGTGAGTCTGCGCATCCTTACAAACTCTTGCGTATGGGCATGGCAGACACTGCACAAGGGGCTGGCAATGTTTTATGTGGGGGGGTTCGTAATGTATTCTGTGGGGGGGTTGGCGATACACGGGGAGATCCTGGACAAGCCAGCAGCAGAGCCAGAAATGTAATGTGTGGGGGGGTCGGGCTACGTGGTGAGGGCCCGCAGATGTATACTAGGGGGTCCCCCCCAACACGTACACCCCCTTAGACCCCGACGATTTCGTCCTGCTCCACCACGCAGCACTCCGATTCGCCAACGCTGATGTGCCGGCGCCTGTTCTGGCGGCCGCGCGCCTTGGTCGAATCGTCACTTCGCCGGAGCGCTCCAGGCTGCTCGCATGCCCTACCAGTGTGGTGGCTTGGGGTCGGAAAAATTCATAGCGTGCTTGTCGGGAACATGATGTTCCGATGGCACACAACTGGCAGCTTGGACCTGCGCAGACGGCCCAATCTGAACAGCCAGTCTTGCTGTCTGAGCCCCCTGACCATGTGTTGCTGTATGTCGTGATCGCATACTGGCGCTGGGAATCTTGGCATGAAGTCGTCGCATGACTCGAGCCGGATGCCCAGGGGTGCCGCAGATTTGTAGCGTGGGTCGGTGATTGGGTTTGCAATTGCATAATCGAGGGCAATGCGTGGGCACACGTTGTCTCGACAAACGCCCCGAGCCAAAAGGCAGCAAGAGGGCCAGAAGTGGAAAGACGCTTGTTGGCGCCTGCGCGCGTCCGTCCCGCGATTGCAAACATCCGAGTGCGGTCCCAGCGCAGCAGACTACCGGGCGCAACCAGACCCACTAGCACACCCAAACTCCAACTGGCAACCAGCGAGGCGAGTGGCGGCACCTCAGACGAGTCCGCCAGGACTGCGACAAAGAGAAACCCAGACCACCGCCCGACAAAGGCAGCACCACAGGCTGCCCGTTGCGAAGGGGCAGCACTTCGCGAACGCGCGCACGAGAGCAATCGGATGAAGGTGGCTGCTGCCCGTTTGACAAAAATCACCGGGCTGATTGTTACACCCTCTGCGCATGCAGGGAATCCGAGATGCATGCCGAAATGCTCCGCCTCGTCCGGATGCCACGTTGGTGTTCACGGACGCCGCGACACTCCTAGCCCGAGCCCTCGATTGCAGCAGCTGTCGTTCCTACAATCGCTCTGGGATTGGTAACTCTTCGCAAGCCTTCTGAGGGCTCCCGCGGGCTTGTTGTGGGCGCTCCTCGCTGCTCCACCGACCCCGACAGCGCGCGCAATGCTAACTTCGGGCAGTGTGATCGTTCTGGCATTGTATGGCAAAGTACCGGCGTCCGGAGCTGCAAGCAGGTGAGTACTGGTTGTCGCTCAATTAGGGCTGCAGCCGTCGGCTCCCACACATGCAAAAACAGTGGCACATCTTGTTGGAATCTGCACAGTAGTCTCATCGATTTCCTGCGCCACCTCAACTGGCACCTCAAAAATGCCACGGCGGCAAAGAACATTGCGAGATTTCTATAGGTTCCATCGATGCAAATGATGTGAATGCTTGCCATCGGCCGTAATGCTGGTGATCGTCATCTGGCTCTCGGATGACATGTGCATCTGTGCTATGTAGAATGTCGAAGAGTTTGTTGGGAGGGGGTTCTTCCTGCATGGGAGGAACAAGGCACTGGCAACTTTCACTAGACTGCATGGCACATGCTTGAGTCTGTGCCACAGTCGCCTTCTGCAACTGGGCATCGTTGTGAAAAGTCGAGCGCTTCAGCAGCTCTGCAGCACGGGCTCGTGTGATCCCAATTCTGTTTGAACAATCGAAAGGTACAAACCGGACTCTTCTTGAGCCTAGTTTCCACCTTAGCTGCACCAACGTACTGTTGCTCGATCTCTGTGAACTTGACAAACAGTTTCACGCTGCACCGAGAATGTAGTCTGGGGCTCTGTCAAGAGCACCAGCACCAGCCGCTGCTATTGTCGATCTCCGTCTTGTCTGGCATCAGGAGACGCTCGTCCTGGCACATGCAGCGTAAAGTGCAATGACAGTTGTAGACCGCAGCCTGGAAGGGCAATCCTGTGCAAACGCGTCAAGATCTTGCATGGAAGCGTTCAGCGATACGAAAGTGGGATCCACCTGACGAGAGACGCGGCATCCGAAAGAAACCTTGGAGGCACTTCAGGCTCCCGAGAAGCAGACTGCAGGAAAGACCGTGGTGTCTTTGCCATCTCCGTCCTTTCGATACAGGTCATCGTCACATGTCCAATGCATCAGGCCCAACTTGCCTCCTGGCCCCATTCCTCCCTCTCCTGTCGCACATTTGTCAGGCTTGATGCATGAGCTGGCGCCGACCCACCTCCGGCCTCTTGCACGTATGCATCTATGTCCTGCTGACCTTTGGTCGCCTCCGCCGCATCCGCCGCCTCAGCCTCCACTAAGTTAAACGGTTAAGCAGTCCTATCCTGTTTCAAAGAACACGTATCACTGGTGCCTGTCGCTCGGCCTCCGCAGCCTTCTTCAGCTGCACGATCACGGCCGCCTGCCGATTCCACGAAAGACGCTGTGGGGAAAAGGGGAATGCAGAAGGCCTGAAGAACGGCAGGGCTGGATTCTTCAGAGACATCCGATCCTGCGGACCTGATGGAAAAACCCAAGTGCGCTAACCTTTCAAGCCAGAAGCCGCCTGTAAACTTGAGAGTCTAAGCGCCTTGCTCCCGCAATCTCTGAATAACTTTGTCGTATTCTTTGTAATCCCGAGTGTCCATCTGTTACACCAGGGGCTGTGCAGGAAGTCTGAGAAGTTACTGCTGTGAAACAAGCGAGACGGCCGCACAACATCATGACCATCCTTTGCCGTGCATCTCGCCTCGGATTTTTGCCCATGCACTGCAAAAGCCCAGCAGATGCTGGAACAACATGGAATAACTTCATTGATCGGCTGGCCTGAAACTCTGTTCGGCTTTTCGGCTTATGCAACTCAACGATGAAGAGATCAGCCGGGTCGAAACGTTGCCTGTTGCTTTTCCTCAAGAGCCGCTAGACCTGACAGCGGACTTCTGGTCTGGCCGCACTGGCGCCTGGGGAACCCACCGACACCATTCACCCTGCGAATTGAAGCCAAAAGGGATTCGGAGGGGGTCTGCAAGAACCGCTGCGAGCGGCGCAGCGCGAGCAGCATTGCGACGGATTTCGAACACAAGCGGCTTTGCGGCTTTGCTTTGACAGTTTGGGACGTGCGAGCGACCGGAGGCGAGCGACAACTGACGGGAGCAGCAGGGTGCTGCAGAGGGAAGGGCAAGGGCTCAAGAGTCTTCTGCCCAAGCTTCGGTCAGGCTGGTGCAAGAGCTCAAGACATGGAAGCTTCAGGCTTGTAGTCGACACGAATCTCAGCTTGAGACCCAGCCCGTGCGACCCCGTTCTGGGCCCTCCTCCACGTTCACAAAGGCAACAGGACACCTGCTTGGGGGGTGCAGCTTTAGTACCCTCGGTCAGTGAGAGTCGCCCAAAAATCTCAGACTTCTGCCACCCTCCCGGAATCTCCACGTTGTTCATGTCCTTCACAAGCACCAAGCTACCCGAAGAGACCTGGCCCAGGAGGCGCGAGGCAAAGCAACAAAACGGCGGCCGCGTCTCTCAGAAGCGCCTTGAAGACTTCTTGGCTTTTCAGGTCCGGCCCCAAGCGCACGACGGCTTTCTCCAGCATGCGATAGGTAGCACCAACCTAGCCCGCAAGAGAGAAGGGATTTCTTTCCATCTTCAGTTCCGGTGGCCTGCCAAGGGCAGTTGCCCCCTTCCTGGTACGACTTTCTGAGTCCTTCAGGCAAATCCATGACTTCTAATTCAAAACTGCGGGGGTGGTGCACTCAGCACTCTTCTGACCTGCTGAAGACTGTCTGAGAGACTGCCTGTGCATCTCGACAACCTCCAGCAAAAGCAAAGCAAGAGTGAAGATTGCCATCATCAAGGGGTCAAAGCCTTGCCTTTCGGCTGAGGAGGTTCACAGGCTCCAACAGCTGGTCTCCGTCCCCTGTTTCAGGACTCATCCTGCAACGGGGCATCTCACCGGTCAGGTCTCTTCGAACATAGCCGCTGAGGCTGCAGCCAGCCGATTTTATCCTCAGCACTGATCAGTGCGCGCAGCCGGGCCTGCCGAGCAACACAGACCCTCTCCCTATGCGTGAGGCATCGCGATGATATTCTTGCCTTGTCCTTTCCACTCCCAGCGATGACACCGAAGTCAAGGAGCAGAACCTGGCGCACGTACCACCCGTACCATCCCATCACATTTGCACGACGAAGGAATCCCTGCGCTGGACCTCACCGCCCACCTTTAGTTCTCCGACCCAGTCAGAGCTAATCTCAGGACCTGTGGCAGGATGGGATGTACGGCGCCCATTGGCCAGCCTGCGAGCTTGCCTTGGCGAAGAGTTGCGGGGTTCCGCACAGTGTAGCGAGCGCGAAGGTCCCAAGAGCCTGCAACGAATCGCCGAAACAAACAGCTTTGTTTCTCTGACTGCCGGCAGAGCCGGCCAACTGCATACTGACGCTTCTTAGACACATGTCTGCGCTGCTGTCCTCGGAACCAGCCGGACCTGAAGACCTGTGAAGCTCCATTTCTGGGATCCAACTTGGAAGTGGCATGGCCCACTTCTTCAAGCCTTGTCCGGCTTCTGCTTCCACACTCCAGCCCCAAACGCTTTCAGATCTACGGAAGCCCGTACTTGTGGAAAATGACTTCAGGTCCAGAGACACTGTACGTCAGCGGTGTCACGCCAACAACCAGACGAACATGATTCACGGGCAAATGCCCAAAGCTCCGGAATCTGACAATGTGATGATGTGGTGCATGCACTTGCCATTATGTGATCGCGTCTATGTTCTCTTGCGCGACTCAAAGGCTTTTTGGCTGCATTCGAAACAGAAGTTGCCCGTTGAATCCAGCATGAAGGAGAACTACCTGCACAGACTACTTAGTCATTCATGGTTTGACATTGCCCGGGCCAGCTTGAATGTTGTCTCTACTTCTCTTGACGGCCGCCTGCGAGAGATGTGAGAGCACCCTGAAAGGTCCATCTTGCATGATTTGAAGCATGCCAGAAACAGAATCGAGAACGGGGAGTCTCTCCTTTAGCATGTAGGGTACTGCTTAAAATGTCTTTTACATGTATTCTGCCTCAAGACGGAAGCTGTCCAAGTGCACAAACTTTTTCTATCTTGATTGCTCATGTTGATGAGGCTAAATCAATCAACGGCTCATGTTTTGACTGTGCTCTCTTGCCAACGTGTGCTGGTCCTCGATGTGTTTTTACTGTTGACGCTTGTATGTTTTTTCTGGTGCGACGTGTGGCCGTGAGGCTTTGTGCTAGTTTCGATGCAACAATCTCGAACCGAAGCAGTTTTTCCACTCTTTCCAGTTTGGGCTGAAGGGGTTGGGCAGGGTGCAAGCATGTAGGGCTCTCGGCCTCCGGTTCAGGGTTTGGCTTGGGTTCACTTCTCACTCTGACACAAGTCATGCCCCTTCCAGCGCAGACCTTGCTACACACAAAGAAACCGACTACGCTAGCACATCTAAAGGAGATATCATCGCACAGTGCAGTCGTTGGTTAGGAAGACTGCTGTCGTCGAGTGGAGTTCAGGTGTTGAAACACATACCATCACTGTCGGCAACGTCGCAGTCATTGCATCGAACTTGTGGAACTTCAAAACACCCACTTGCCTGGCAGCACTGTGGCATCCAATGCCGGTTGCACTCGACTGCCCCACTGCGCATCCTAACAGGCAGCGAAGAAGACATGGAGCCCTTGAAGCCTTGGGTGCACCTCCAGCGAGATCCATCCCGCTTGGTGATTTTCGGCAGGCTGCGGAATGACCAAGCCGCGGGCTCCTGTAGTGTCTTTCTCTCTTTGCACGGTCCGTGCCTCGCCCCGACTTCCCCGGAAATCGTTGCCTTGGTCCCCGGAGAATTGGATTAGAAGGACCGTGTCCTGTCAGGAGCTCGGCACGTGTCTGTGGTCAGTCATACAAGTTGGCTCCTTCTTGGCCGCCAAGGTTTCCAATCGCGTGCCGTCCAAGTTCCTGAGCACTCCGCATGGCCGCATGACCAAGCATCATCGCTGGAAACCGAGCTGCTCTGCTGCTGCACCGGTGTGAAGGCTGCGCGTGATCCAGACAACATGGACCATACGTTCAGCAATTGAGGTGGCAGATCCAATATGCAGTGTGTGAGATACGCGATTTGTGAAGGTGTGTCTCGATGTGCACAGCTCATGCAACGGATCATGCAAAGTCTGAGTCTGTTCATCACTAGTTCGTTGAATTCGCGGTTGTCAGAATCCAAACTTGTTTGCCGCATACAAACGCGAATGCCGAGTTCTATGCGCAAGTTCGACCCCGCAATCCGTCTGTCTTGCAAAACGCCCTGCTGATGGGCTCCACCCCCATCCCACTTCCTCTTCATGTCGGTTAGGGATCGAAGCACATGCCGACCGGCTATGCATGATTGCGCAGTGTTTCTCAGTGTTCGGTATCAGGAAGATGCGCTTTGCCGGTGCCCAAATACAGGAGCCTCTCTACAAGATGCATCACACCCTTCAGCCAAGGCGAGACCGCTGTCGGCGGAACATGCGGCTTCGTGCTGGCAGAAAAGATGAGGCTTTCGGGTTCGAGCGGCTCTCCGCTCCATACTTCCAGTGGTCGAGCAACTTTGTACCGGCCACCGACCTCCATCAAACAGCAAAGGAGCGACCCTGCGAAGTGCAAGAAACTCTGGACACTGACAGGGCAACCTTGTAGCGAGAGGAGCCATCAGGAGCATCACCACCTTCTTGCCTGTCCAACAGGCTCAAAACGATGACAATGTGGGTTCCGAAGCCAGCAGGCGCAAGAAAAGCGCCTGTTTGGGGACGCAAGAAGGCAGCCCATGGGGGAGGGAAGTGCCCCACGGCCCCCACGTCTGTACCAGAGCCATCTTTGAGCGGGTGGGCAATATACCGCGGTGTGATGTACTCCCCATGCAGCTCCGGTGTTGGGATCGTGGCGAGCTGCTACTGGGCGGCGGTTTAGGGTTCTCAGTCTGGCGGCCGCCACAACGTCAGGGTGGCTCCGCCTGGTCCACTCGTCCTCGGTTAGCTGAGGTTTCGGGCAAGTTCCTCCAAGTCCGCTGGGGTGACTCCTCTTGCCTGTATCACTCTCTCCTCCCCGGTATGAGCAGCTTGCCTCTTGCTTGCTTGCTTGCTCTCTTTCTTTCGGCAGGGCTATGGGCGAGGGTTGCCCCCTTTCTCACTCTCTCTCTCTCTCTCTCTCTCGCCCTCCGGGGCGAGGGGAAGGTCTCAAGTTTCCCAGGCCTTATGGCCCACCCATGCTGTTCTGGGGTCGGCTTTGCAGGAACTATGACACGCTTGCCTCTCGCTCTCTTTTCTGCACAGCCAAAGGAGAGCAGAACCGTGCCCCCCTCGCAAGCGCACACGCCCTAGTCCAAAATGTCTGATTGCGGGGCGTCTGGGCTCGGGGACACTAGGAGCCCTCACCCTGCGCTCTCGCGCTGTGCCTGTGTTCATGTCCAGACTCTCTCTCTCCCTCCCTCTCTCTGTTGCTGTGGTAGGAACCGAGGTGAAGTCTGCCGAACCTCATATTGAGGCAGTGTGACAAACTCAGAATTAGAGCTTGCCGTTTGACATGCCTCGGGCCAATCATTGCCAGAGACAGTCTATGTACAGTGAGTCTGAACCAACCAATTCAGACTGGAAGCTATGTGAGGTGACTCATTCACCATCGACTGGGTCTGCACAGACCCAGCTTGGCGGCTGCAAGCGACGCCCTGCTCTGCTCAGGAAACCGCGCGCTCAGGTCGCCTGGAGCCGCTGCCTGCAAGCAGAGGGCCCACGAAGAGTCTTCCAACTCTTCACGGCTTCTTGGGCCCAGGCTTGGGCCTTCTGCTCGCATCTCTGCAGAACAGAGTTGCCACGCGCGGGTCGTGTCATACTGCTGCTCAAGCTCAGCCTAAACCACACAGGCCCCGAAGGATGCGGCAGTGGCATTTGGCTTTGCCTCCAGCGACTTGTGAGTGGCGACCAGGTGCCGAGCCTCAAAAAGACAGGCCGGGGTAGTCTGAAGGCATACCGGTAATCACAATCTCCACCTCCTGGGCCAACGTGGAATTGCGGCTTCTTTCCTGAGTGTCCGAAAGAATTCACCTACGAAGAGCATGAGGCTGGGGTCTTCGTAAGGCTTCAGCTCGTTCTAGTCTGGACACGTACGCTTCCTCCCGGCCTTCCGAATCCTGGACGAGACCCGAACAGTTCCAACTGGGCCAGGATGCACAACTGACACGCGGAACTGTCGATGATTATTGCTTCGCTATCTGTTAAAGCACAAGCATTGTCTCAGAAATGCTCGTTGGTGGGCATTGGTGGATGCAAAAACACGTGCACCCCATGAGCCAACTGGCAGCAGGTGGACCCTGCCATACGTCGATGCATGCCACACATTTAGCAGAACTCGGCAACATGCTGAGAGCAACGGCGGATTCCTGGACTTGAGCAGCAGCTTTCGCAGTTGATGCCTGCGAGAGACGTTGTTCCATGGGTAACAGCTCCACCTTGGATGCTAAGGCCTCCGACTCTTGCAAGGCAAACATAAGTTGACTCACTTTCTGCTTCAAGCTAGCCTCAGGAGGCCAAGAATCAACTGCAGGCTTGCAAATAGCAGCCACGCCATGCTGAGCCTGTGTAGCCTCCTGCGCTGTGGCCAACATCGTTTGCATCTTGGTTCTTTGCTCCTCCCGTGCAGCGGAGTCCCGAGACTCCTTTGAACAACAAAGTGCATCATGCATGAGGACCACATCTAACCTTACCACTAATTTCCTGTGCAGGATGCAGCTCTCTCTCGCTCTGTACCTGTAGGAAAACGGGCTGCACTTCACATCATGCTCTTGCAAGCAATTGCCAGCTTTTTGCCAACTAGTTTAGCTCTCTAGAGCTACTAGGGCCCACCAATGTTGCTATCGCACCATGCTGTACAGAAGTGCATGCTGCCCGGACTCCTTCCCATAGATTGAAACACCAGCTACGACGCCACTTTCAGAACGTCTTCAAACTTCTAGCTTCGGCAGACCAATGTGCTCCGGCCGCAGCAGAGTCATATGACATCCCTCATTCGTGGATTCGCCCACGGGTGCCCTGCATATACAGATGTCTGAAAAAAAGCATCCACAGCCATTCCATGAATACAAGGCTTAGCTTCCGACCGAGTATCAAAATGCTCCGAGTGACTGCACCTGGGCAGCACTTCAACTGCCTCGGCGTATCAGTGTCCTGGCTGTGGCCCAGGCTCGGAGCCTAGCATTTGGATCAGCCCGAAGACCGGAACCTGGCGGTCCCCCTCCGTCAACCAGTTCCCCCCAAACGACGTGAAATACAAGAGCGACAAGCATTCCCACTGCTGATCCGCTGGCACATAGCATGGCATGATCTCAGCAATACTACGCTTTAGGGTATTGCAAACTCCCCGACTTCCCCTCAAGCCCACTTTGCATTAAAACAAAAATGTAACGTCCTCAGCTTGACATTGGCTACACTCTGGTTATCAAAACCTGATCCGGAGACACATGCCGAGGATGCGGCCAACTTCATGCCTAATTTTAACCTCTCTCGCTCTCTCCTTCCACTCTCTGTCCCCCTCTCCCCTGCGCAAGTTTCGTACCAGAGGCAAACATGAAGTTTTCGATGCTGCTCACAAGCTGTGGCCAGAAGCTCTCAAAATTTTTTATCTCATCAGATGATGCTACCAGCTGTACACTCGGCAGCTGTTGGTCTACATGTCACTGAGCCGGCTGCGATGACGGTCGTGGTGATCGAAGACTGAAAGTCCCTGCGCCAGTCCCCACAAAGGGCAGCTCGAAAGCTCGTCCTGAGGCATGTACACCGGTCGCAATCACACATGGTTCTCATATGATCTCTCATTTCTCACATCAAGCCCCAAGCAAATGCAAGCAAGCCAAGCCTCGCAAAGATCCCAGCACCCCGAGAGACACTGAATAGACAAAGTACCTAGGCAATGTGGACGGGTCGCATCTAGTCTAACGGCCTGAGAATCAAGATGATGGAGGGTCACAGAAAAATGACAGCCCGCGCAAGATTGGCCAACGGTCCTGGCCTCGTTTGAACATTCCAACCGCTTGAACTGACTCGCTTGTTGCTAGCTGGGCAGAACCAAGCCAACGGCGTGGCACCGAGGAACTGGAGTAGGAAATTGGCCGGGAACCTGGAATTGGCCACGCGAAGGAAATCATGTTGCGAGAAGACGATGCAAAGCGGCTCGATTTCAGAATCAGGATGCAGCCTTGTCGTGCGTGCGTGCGTGCGTGCG
>CAJNJA010099563.1:0-18925 GCA_905231915.1 Symbiodinium necroappetens
CAGGTCCGCCCGCCGGCGCAGGGTCCGGGGCCGGCGCGCGCCGGCGAGGCGGCCGGCCGCCGGATTACGGCGAAAATAAAATTCCGTTCCGACAGTCGGAACCGCCTTGCCGCTGGGCGGGCCGGCGTGCCAGCTTGGCCGCCGCCGTCCGGGGCCCGGACGGCGAAACGACGACGCGGCGACGACGAGACGAGAGAGGGGACGGAGCAAGAGATGGCAGCGGAGCAGCGCGAGATCAGCATCGGCGTGGTCGGGGCCGGCACCATGGGGCGCGGCATCGTGCAGCTTTTCGCCCAGGCGGGCCACCGCGTGGTGCTGTTCGACGCCGCCGGCGCGGCGGCCCGGGAGGCGCGCGACTTCGTGACCGGCATGCTGGACCGCGCCGCCGCCAAGGGGCGGATGGCGACCGCCGACGCCGAGGCCGCCAAGGCGCGGATCGAACTGGCCGAGGAGCTGGCCGACCTGGCCGGCTGCGGCCTGGTGATCGAGGCCATCGTCGAGGCGCTGGAGCCCAAGCAGCGGCTCTTCGCCGAACTGGCCGGGCTGCTGTCGGCCGACGCAGTGCTGGCGACCAACACCTCCTCCCTGTCGGTCTCGGAGATCGCCGCCGGCGTGCCGGGGCCCGAGCGGGTGGCCGGGCTGCACTTCTTCAACCCCGTGCCGCTGATGAAGGTCGCCGAGGTGGTGCGCGGTCTGCACACCGAGGCGCGGGTCGTCGAGCGGCTCTGCCACCTGGTCGAGGCCAGCGGCCACAAGCCGGTGGTGGCCAGCGACACGCCGGGCTTCCTGGTCAACCATGCCGGCCGCGGCTTCTACACCGAGGCGCTGCAGATCCTGCGCGAGGGCGTCGCCGAGGTGCCCACCGTCGACGCGCTGCTGCGCGAGGCGGCGGGCTTTCGCATGGGGCCCTTCGAGCTGATGGACCTGACCGGCCTCGACGTCTCCTTCCCGGTGATGCGCCAGATCTACGAGCAGTTCTGGCAGGAGCCGCGCTTCCGCCCCGCCCCCTTCCTGGCGCAGCGCGTCGCCGCCGGCCTGCTGGGGCGCAAGCGCGGCGAGGGCTGGTACCGCTACGTGGAGGGCAAGATCCAGCGCCCCGCCGAGCCGGCCCTGCCGGAGGTCGCGCTGCCGCCGGTGTGGGTCTGCCCGGACGCGCCGGCAGAGGGCAACGGGGCTGAGGACAACGGGGCTGAGGACAACGGGGCGGGCGGCGGCAGCCAAATGCTGCGCGCGGCCCTGACGGCCGCCGGCATCACGCCGGAAACCGGCGCGCGTCCGTCCGACACCGCGCTCTGCCTGGTCGCGCCGCTGGGCCGCGACGCCACCTCCACGCTGCTGCGCCACGGCCTGGACCCGGCGCGGACCCTGGCGGTCGACACCTTCGTCGGCCTGGCGGGCCGGCGCACGGTGATGGCGACCCCGGCCACCGATCCGGCCTACCGCGACGCCGCCCTGACCGCGCTCGCCCTGGGCGGCCAGGCGGTCAGCCTGATCCACGACAGCCCCGGATTCGTGGTACAGCGCGTGCTGGCGACCATCGTCAACATCGCCTGCGAGATCGCCCAGCAGCGCATCGCCACCCCGGCCGACATCGACGCCGCCGTGACCCTGGGCCTCGGCTACCCCAAGGGGCCGCTGGCCTGGGGCGACGACCTGGGCCCGGCGCGCGTGGTGGCGGTGCTCGACGGCATCGCCGCGACCACCGGCGACCCGCGCTACCGCGCCAGCCTCTGGCTGCGCCGCCGCGCCGCCCTCGGCCTCAGCCTGCTGAGCCCGGAGGGCTGAGTGGCCGCCCCGCGCGGCGGCGCCGTCGCCCGGTCCAGAGCAGATTGTGATCGACGGCCCCGCTCCCGCGGGTCCGCCGATCACAAGAAAGCTGCTCTACACCAAAGGGTTGGAGTGATTCTTCGCGACCGGCGGACGCGCTGACGCGCGTCCGCCGGTCGCAAATCACTCTAGCGGCCGGTGAAGCTGGGCTTGCGCTTCTCGATGAAGGCCTGCATGCCCTCGCGCTGGTCGGCGCTGTCGAACAGCAGGTGGAAAGCCTGGCGCTCGATCAGCAGGCCGGTCTCCAGCGGCTGGTCGGCGCCGGCCAGCACCGCCTCCTTGATCTTGCGCGCGGCCAGCGGCGGCAGGGCGGCGATCTTTCCGGCCAGCTCCAGCGCCCGCTCCAGGCTCTGCGCGTCGGGCACCACCTCGCTGACCAGGCCCATGGCCTCGGCCTCGGCGGCGCCGACCGGGTCGCCGGTCAGCAGCAGCTTCATCGCCTTGAACTTGCCGACCGCGCGGGTCAGCCGCTGGGTGCCGCCGGCGCCCGGCATGATGCCGACCTTGATCTCGGGCTGGCCGAACTTCGCGCCCTCGCCGGCGACGATCATGTCGGCGTGCATCGCCAGCTCGCAGCCGCCGCCCAGCGCCCAGCCGTTGACCGCGGCGATCAGCGGCTTGGGGAAGTCCTTGATCGGCGCCCAGAGCGCCTCGGCCCGGCGCTGCATCATCTCGACAGGGCTGGCCTCGGCCATGGCCTTGATATCGGCGCCGGCGGCGAAGACCTCCGGGCCGCCGGTCAGCACCACGGCGCGCACCGCCTTCTCCTCGGCGAGCGCGCGGAAATGCTCGGCGAGCTGGCGGCGCACCTCCATGGACAGCGCGTTGCGCGCCTCCGGCCGGTTGAGCCGCACCAGCGCCACGCCCTCGCGCGGCCGCTCCAGGATCGTCTCGCTCTCGCTCATCGCTTGCTCTCGTCTCCTTTGCTCTCCGGTCCCTCCACCAGACGGCGGACCTCGCGCTTCAATACCTTACCGACCGGGCTTCGGGGCAAGGCCTCGACGAGCGTTATCTCCTTGGGCGCCTTGACCGAGCCGACTCGCGCCTTGGCCCAGGCGATCAGCGCCTCCGGCGTCAGCTCGGAGCCGGGGCGCAGACTGACGGCGGCCGAGACCCGCTCGCCCCACTTGGCGTCGGCTCGGCCGAACACGCAGGCCTCGCGCACCTCGGGATGGCGCACCAGCAGGTCCTCGACCTCGGCCGGATAGACGTTGAAGCCGCCGGTGATCACCAGGTCGCGCAGCCGGTCCTTGATGAAGAGGTAGTCGCGCGCATCCAGCAGCCCGACGTCGCCGGTATGCAGCCAGCCGTCGACCAGGGTCGCGGCCGTTTCCTCCGGCATGTCGAGGTAGCCGGTCATCACCAGGTCGCCGCGCACCACGATCTCGCCGGTCTCGCCCGGCGGCAGCAGGTTGCCGGCCTCGTCCATGATGGCGACGCGGGTCAGCAGGCTCGGCCGGCCGGCCGAGGCCAGGTTGGCCGCCTCGGCCATCTCCGCGCCGGTGTTGATGGCGATCATCTGCGGCGCCTCGGTCTGGCCGTAGCTGGTCGCCACCACCGGGCCGAACACCGCCTGGGCCTGGCGGATGCGCTCGGGCGGCATGGGCGCGCCGCCGTAGATCAGGTGGCGCAGGGTCGGGAAGCGCTGGTCGCCCACGCCGGGCACCTCCATCAGGGCATAGAGCAGCGTCGGCGGCACGAAGGTCAGCGTCGCCTGGCCGCGCGCGAAGGCCTCGACGATGGCCGCCGGCGTCGGCTGACCGGCGCAGAACACCAGGGCGCCGCCGGCGGCCAGCAGCGGCGTGATGTAGGTCGAGGCGGCGTGGGTCAACGGCGTCGCCATGAGGTAGCGGTCGGCCGGGCCGAGCGCCATGGCGTGGAGCGCGCAGGTGGTCCCCGCCATCCAGGCGCGGACCGGCTGCAGCACGCCCTTCGGCCGGCCGCTGGTCCCGCCGGTGAACTTGATCGCCTGGGTCGCCTCGCGGCCGCGCGCCTGCGCCTGCGGCCGCCGGCCGGCCTGGCGCGCCAGCAGGCCGGCCAGGCTGTCCCCCGCCGGGCTGCCGCCCGGCTGACCCGATCCCGCCGGGCTCGTGCCCTCGGTCGCGCCGAGCAGCAGCGGCACGCCCGCCGGCAGGGTGAAGCGGTCCAGACAGCTCTCGTCGGCGACCAGCAGGCTCGGCGCCGCGGCCTGGATCTTGGCATCGAGGTCCTCGCGGCCGTCGCGCGGGTTGAGCGGCACCCAGACCTTGCCGGCGGCCAGGGTGGCGAGGATCGCCAGCAGGTGCTCGACCGTGATCCGGGCGCAGACGCCGACCCGGCTGCCGGGCGTGGGGTCGAGGGCCTGCAGCCCGGCCGCCAGGGCGTCGACCCGCGCGGCCAGCTCGGCATAGGACCAGGTCTCGCCCGGCAGAATCACCGCCGGCGCCTCGGGGTGGCGCCGGGCGCCGCGGTAGAGGTAGTCGATCGGCAGCATCGCCGGCCGCCCTCAGGCGGGCTCGGCCGCCGGCGCCGCGGCGTCGTCGAGCGACCGGCGCAGGGCGGCGCTCAGGTGCTCGGCCTCGATGCCGGCGAACTCCACGTCGCTGCGCGCCAGGAAGGTCTCCACCCGGGCGGCCAGGGCGTCCGCCTCGGCCGGGCAGCCGGTCAAAGCCTGCTCCAGCCACTCGATGCTCTCGGTCGGACGCGGGTGCCAGTCGCCGTTGACGATGGCCGCCTCGACCCGCCCGTCGCGCAGCTTGAGGGCGGTCCAGATCAGCCCGCCCGGCGCCTTGACGCGGCCGCGGCCGACGCGCGCGCCCTCCAGGGCGCCGAAGCGCACCGCCTCGGTCTTGCCGTAGAGCCAGGCGTCGCTGCCCAGCCGGGCCCGCAGGTCGGCCGCGTCGGCCCGCTCGGCCGAACCGAGCGGCTGGCGCGCCAGCGCGCGCACGCCGAAGGCGTCCTCGGTCACCTCGCGGGTGAGCTGCTCCAGCTCGGCTTCGCTGAAGCTGCGCCCCGCCTCGCGCTCCAGGTTGGTGGAGCGGCTGGACATGTCCTTGTGCACCTTGTCCTTGACCTTCTCGGGCGGCAGCGGGATCGCCTTGGCGGCGGTCTCCACGTCCATCGGCCCGATGTTGATCAGGATGCGCAGGGTCATCACCCCGTCCTCGATCTTCAGCGAGGTCGGCATCAGCTTGCGTCCCTCCACCTCCACGTCGTTGAGCGGGCGGTAGTTGGCCGGCACGCCGTAGCGCCGGCGCAGGGTCTCGGCCACCGCGCCCAGCACCTGCGGGAAGGCCTCGCGCGCGGTCTGGGGCACGCCGGGCAGGCTGGTCGGCAGGTAGAAGCAGATGAAGATCGAGCCGGCCCCGGCATAGATCGCGCCGCCGCCGTTGACCCGGCGGCGCACCTCGATCCCCGCCGCGCGGCAGAAGTCGAGGTCGAGCACCTGGGTTGGGTCCTCGTTGACCCCGATGGTGAGGCTGTCGCGGTCGAAGATGTTGAGGTAGACCGTCGGCGGCGCCGTGCCCCGGGCGACCGCGCGCTCGACCGCCGGCGAGACCGAGACGGAGAAGTCGGTGTAGGCGTTGTGATCGACGATCAGCCGCCAGTCCGCCTGGCCGCCCGCGCTCTGCTCGCTCATGCTCGCTCCTGCTCCTGTCCTGCCGCGCCGCCCTGGCGTCGGGCCGCGCCAATCGTCCGCGCGCGACGCGCGGACCCACACAGTGGGCCCGGCGATCACCGCCTGCTCTGCCGCCCGGAGTGAAAGTGAGTCTGGGCGACCGGCGGACGCGTCGAGGCGCGCCCAAACGCTCGCACACCACTCTAGCCGCGCCGGTCCACCAGCGCCGGGCCCTCGGGCAGGCTGTCCACCGTCTCCAAGGCGTCGAGGGCGACCAGGGCCTGGCTCTTGAAGGCGCGCCGCACCGCCTCGCGCGCGGCCTCGTCGAGCGTGCCCTCGACCCGCAGCGTCAGACGGTCCCGGCCGCCCGCCTCGGTGACCTCCAGGCGGTGGCCGCCAGTCACGCCGGGCACGCCCAGCAGCACCGCGCGCAGCTCCGAGGGGTAGAGCTTGACCCCCTTGGCCTTGACCATGCTGTCGGTGCGCCCGAAGACCACGCGCGGCAGGTTGACCGTGCGGCCGTGCAGCGGCGCGGTGCGCCGCAGGACCGTGAGGTCGCCGGTGCGGTAGCGCAGCAGCGGCTGCGCCTGCTTGCCCAGGTGGGTCAGCACCAGCTCGCCGCGCTCGCCCTCGGGCAGCGGGGCGCCGCTGTCCGGGTCGATCACCTCGGCATGCACCAGCTCGTCGAAGACGTGCACCCCCTCGCCGCCGGGGAAGGTGCGCGCCACCGGCAGCAGCTCCGACAGCGAGAAGGAGTCGATCAGCAGGGTCTCCGGCATGGCCTGCTGCACCTGGGCATAGAGCGTGCGGTTGCCGGTGAAGGGCTCGCCGCCGGCGAAGAAGACGCGCGGCGCCGGCATGCCCGCCTCCAGCAGGCGCAGGGCGAAGGTCGGATTGCCGGCCAGCACCGTGACCCCGGCGTCGCGGCAGAGCTGGGCGGTGCGCTCGGTCTCGCCCGGCCCGGCCGGGATGCAGACGACGCCGTGCGCCTCCATCTGCGACTGGTAGAACAGCCCGGCCACGAAGAGGTGGTAGCCGAAGGTCACCGCGCAGACGTCCTGCGGGCCGATGCCGCAGGCCGCGAGCTGGGTGCCGCAGGCGGCGTTGATCCGCTCCAGGTCGGCCGGGCTGTGCAGGATCGGCACCAGCCCGCCGCCCATCGGCGAGAAGTTCATGCGCACGGCCTCGGGACAGGCGAAGGCCCCGAACCCCGGCTTGCGCATCTCCGCCACCAGGTCGTCGCGCCGCATCAGCGGCACGCGCGCGGCGAACTCCTCGGCATCGGCCACCCGCTGCGGCACCCGCCCGCTATAGAAGGGGTGGCGCGACAGGCGCTCCAGGGTCGCGTTGATGGCGTCGCGCGGAAAGGTCATGCCGCTCGGTCTCCCAGTCGGATGCTACTGCGAAAGGGCCTGGCGGCGGCGCCCGAGCAGCAGGTGCTCGCCGTAGACCAGCACCAGCGCGGCGACGCCGACCAGGTCGGTGCGATGCTCCGGCACCATCAGCGCCAGCGCGCCGACCAGCAGCAGGGCGCTCTGCCACAGCCGCAGCGGGCCGGCGAAGTAGAGGTAGCGCTCGAAGGCGGAGGAGAGCATCCAGACCGCCGCCAGCGCGCTGGTCACCGCCAGGCCGACCTCCAGCACCGAGCCCTTGAGGATCAGCGCCGGGTTGTAGACGAACATGAAGGGCAGCAGGAACAGCACCAGCCCCAGGCGCATCGCCTTCATCCCGGTCGCCATGGCCGGCGCCTTGGCGATGCCGGCCGCCGCCACCGCGGCCAGCGCCACCGGCGGCGTGATGTAGGAGAGCATGCCCCAGTAGAGGATGAAGAGATGGCTGGCCATGGTGTCCAGCCCGGCCTGTACCAGGGCCGGCGCGAGCACGATGGCGAGGAAGATGTAGCAGGCGCTGACCGTCATCCCCATGCCCAGCACGAAGCTGGTGGCGGCGCCCAGGATCAGCAGCAGGATCACGCTGTCGCCGGCGTACTGCACCAGCTCGCGCGAGAAGGCGTTGCCCACGCCGGTGATCGACAGCGAGCCGACGATCAGGCCGATCCCGGCGAGGATGCCGATCAGGTGGGCGATGTTGGTGCCGGTGTTGACCAGGAAGTCGAGCAGCACGCTCAACCGCTCGCGCCCGCGGCGCAGCAGCAGGGCCGTCACCATCAGCACGGCGGCGGCGTAGAAGGGCGCCATGCTCTCGATGTTCTCGACCAGCAGCAGGTAGACCAGCAGACCGAGGCTGAAGAGATAGACCCAGCCCTCGCGCAGGGTGCGGGCGAGCGACGGCAGCTCGCCGCGGGGCAGGCCCTGCAGGCCGACCCGGGCGGCGTAGCCGTCAGCCTGCAGCAGCAGCACGCCGTAGAACAGGATCGCCGGCACCGCCGCCGCGGTCATCACCTCGACGTAGGGCACGTTGAGGAAGCTGGCCATGATGAAGGCCACCGCCCCCATCACCGGCGGCATCAGCGCGCCGCCGGTCGACGCGCAGGACTCCACCGCGCCGGCGTAGGTCGCGGGGTAGCCGCAGCGCTTCATGGTCGGGATGGTCATCGAGCCGGTCGAGAGCACGTTGGAGATCACGCTGCCCGACAGGCTGCCGAAGAAGCCGCTCGACAGGATCGCCACCTTGGCCGGCCCGCCGCGCGAGCCGCCGAGCAGGGCCGTGGCCAGCTTCATGAAGAAGTCGCCGCCGCCCGAGACGGTCAGCGCGACGCCGAAGACCAGGAAGCCGATCAGCAGGTCGGAGACCACCCGCATGGGAATCCCGATGATGCTCTCGATGCCCATCCCGTGCGCCCGGGCGGTCTCGGCCAGGCTGTACTCGCTGCCCCAGAGGAAGCCGGGCATGGAGCCGGCGAACAGCGGGTAGACCGCGAAGAGGCCGCAGATCACCAGCAGCGCCGTGCCGCCGCAGCGGCGCACGCCCTCCAGCGCCAGCAGCACCAGCAGGCCGGAGACCGCGGTCGGCAGCGGCGGCGCCAGCAGGTCCCAGCCCATGGAGATGATGTTGCGGGCGTTGTCGTAGAGATAAAGCCCGGTCGCCAGGGTGACCGCGGCGAGCAGCCAGTCGTACCAGCGCACCCGCGCGCGGTCGCCCGCGCGCGCCGGGAAGGTGAGGAAGACCACCGGCAGGAACAGCCCGATCAGCAGGTAGTAGTAGCCCGTGCTGATCGGCGCGAAGCCGAAGGTCCGAAGGTTGAAGATCTGGTTGACCGCGACGAACAGCCCGACCGTCGAGAGGGTCAGGCAGACAAACCAGGCCGCGCCGGAGACGCGGCCCTCACGCCGCCAGCCCCAAGCCGCGGTGACCGCGGGTTCGCGCTCGCTCATTCCGCTCTGCTTCCACTGACCGGCCCGCTCGGCCGGAAAACCGCGGGACTCGCCCGCTGCAGCGGACGGGCGGCCCGCCGTCGGACCGCCCGTCCCCACCGACTGACGCGCCGCCTAGTTCAGGTGCTCGGCGCGGTAGCTCGACCAGAACTCCGGCCAGTCCTTGTCGGAGATCTCCTGGTCCAGGCCCTGCTCGACGGCCGCGTCCCAGGCCGCCTGCACCTTCTCCATCCGCGCCAGGCGCTGCTCGTTCCAGGCGTCGTCGGCCTCGCTCCACACGCCGAGCTCCTTCAGCGCGCGGATGGCGCCGGGATGGAAGGGGGCATCGGCCGGGCTCGTCCCGGCGGTCTCGGCCGACCAGCGCGGCATGACCGCGTTGACGCCCTTGAACAGGTCGTAGGTCTCGACCATCGCCATGACCAGATTGTAGGCCGCCTCCTCGGAGGTGTCGGCGTAGGTCGTGACCATCGGGTAGCGGTAGGAGATCAGGTAGCCGGGATTGTCCTCCGAAAGGCCCGCGCCGACCGTCTCGGTGGCCGGCGAGAAGAAGGGCGCCACGCCGCGCAGGCGCTCCCAGGCGGCCTCGTTGTCGGCCGGCAGCGCCGGCCAGGTGATGCCGCGGTTCGAGGCCTCGAGCTCGCGGAAGATGCCGGCGGTGGGCACGCCGCCGGCGCAGTCGACCGTGTCCTCGACCACGCCGCGCAGGGCGGCCCCGTAGGAGGGCACCTCGACCACCTCGACCTCGTCCCAGGTCAGCCCGGCGAAGGCCAGGATGGCCTCCACCTTGATGTTGACGGAGGGGTTGGCCTGGATGCGCGAGACCCGCTTGCCGGCGATGTCGGCGATCGACTCGATCCCGGCGTCGGCCGCGCAGCCCAGGCCGAAACCGGCCGGACGCCCCATCAGCACGCGCAGGTCCTGCGGCCCCCACTCCCGCGAGGCGAAATCGTAGATCGCCTCGGTCGCGAAGTAGACCTCGTTGGCCAGCCAGCCGTACTGCACCCGGCCGGTCTTGAGCGGCAGCAGGCGCCCGATCGAGGTGCCGGACGGCATGATCCGGATGCGCGTGCCGTATTCCTTCATCATGGCGTCAGCCACGGCCGAGGCCTCGGTGTACCCGCTGGAGCCGACGTCGTAGGCGCTCCACATCATCGTATCGGGCAGGCTGACGTCCTGCGCGCCGGCCGAGCCGCCGGCCAGCATCATCGCGGCGACCAGGCCGGTCGCGAACTTTCGGGTGACCCCGAACTCCATGACATGTCCTCCCTCAGGCTCTTCGACTTGCTTGCCGGGCCCCGCCGTCCGACCGGCCCGGTGTTCGAAGTGCGGCATCGCGCAACCGCATAGCTGCCTTTCGGCGATATTTTTTTATTGTTTTTCAACGCCTTCAAGGCGCCTATTTCGGTCTTTGGAATAGCGTTTTACACTTGCTACCGTGACTCGCCGGGCCGGCCGATGCAAGAGTTCAAATGTATCCGACGGGCGCCGTCCAGCGCAGCGGGTCGCGCGTACGACGCGCGGGCAAGAACGACAGCGGCCCGACCGCGCCAAGAGCCGAAAGCCGGCAGCAAGACCGGCAGGCAAAACGTCGGCCAACCGACGGTGGGAGGAAAGGCAATGACCGACAGGCAAGCCGGCGGCGGCGATTTGTCGCCGGGACCAGAGTCGCCGGATCTGGAGTCGCTGGTGGCCGCAATCGCGGACGGCTGCCGCTTGGCGCTGCCCCCGGACTACGGCGGCGTGGCCGTGGCGGCGACCCTGGCGCTGCTGGAGCGACCGCCGCGGGATCTGCACCTGATCTGTCTGCCCAGCAGCGGCCTGCAGGCCGACATGCTGATCGCCGCGGGCTGCGTGAGCACCGTGGAGACGGCGGCCGTCACTCTGGGCGAGGCCGGGCTGGCGCCCGCCTTCACCCAGGCCGCAAAGGCCGGGCGCCTGCGCCTGCTCGACGCCACCTGCCCGGCCCTGCACGCCGGCTTTCAGGCGGCCGAGAAGGGCGTGCCCTTCATGCCGCTGCGCGGTGTCATCGGCTCCGACCTGCTGGCCGGCCGGCCCGACTGGCGGGTGATCGACAACCCCTTCCCCGAGCAGGCGGACGACCGCAGCATCCTGGCGGTGCCGGCGATCCGGCCCGACATGGCGCTGTTCCACGCGCCGCGCGCCGACCGCTTCGGCAACGTCTGGATCGGCCGCCGCCGCGAGCTGGCCAGCCTCGCGCATGCCGCGCGGACCACGCTGGTGACCGTCGAGGAGCTGGTCGAGGAGGACCTGCTGGACTGCGAGGTCACGGCCGCCGGCGTGCTGCCGGCGCTCTACGTCTCCGCGCTCTCCGTCGTGCCCGGCGGCGCCCGCCCGCTCGGCCTGCAGGATCTCTACGCCCCGGAGCCGGCGGTGGTCGCCGCCTGGGCAGAGGCCGGCGCGGCCGGCGACTGGCCGGGCGCCTTCGCGGCCGTGCGCCAAGGTCTGGCGGAGGAGCTGGTGGCATGAACGACGCGAGCGGTCCCAAGACCGCCCCGCAGACGATCGACCGGCGCGAGGTGGTGATCTCCGCCATCGCCGGTCTGCTGCAGGGCTGCGGCAACGTGGCGGTCGGCGCGCTCTCGCCGATCCCCGGCAGCGCCGCGCTGCTGGCCCGCGCGCTGTCCGGCGGGCGGACCCGGGTCACCCTGCTCGGCAGCCGCCGCCACAACTACTTCACCGACGGCGGTCGCGAGCTCTTCGACGCCGCCGGACAGGGCCGGATCGACGCCTTCTTCCTGAGCGGCGCCCAGATCGACGGCCAGGCCAACATCAACCTGACCTGCATCGGCGATCCGGCCCGGCCCAAGGCCCGCTTCTCCGGCGCCTTCGGCTCGGCCTACCTCTACTTCGTGGTGCCCCGCGTCATCCTGTTCCGCGAGGAGCACAACCGCCGCATCTTCGTGCCGCGCGTCGACTACGTCTCGGCCCCCGGCACCAGCGCGCCCGGGGTCTACCGCCGCGGCGGCCCGCACGCGCTGGTCACCGGCCTGTGCGTGCTGCGCTTCGACGCCGCACGCGGGCGCTTCCGCCTGGTCTCGGTGCATCCCGGCCACAGCGTCGAGGAGGTGCGCGACAACACCGGCTTCGACTTCGACCTGCCCGAGCGGGTCCCGACCACGCCGCTGCCCGACGCCGCCGAGCTGGCGACCCTGCGCCGGCGCGTGGCGCCGGAGATCGCCGAGACCTACCCCCGCTTCGCCGCCGAGCTGTTCGGCGCCGCCGCCCGGGCGGTGCCCGCGGCCGGCCCCACACTGGAGTCCGCGACGCCATGACCCTGCCCGCTTCCGCCTTCGGCGCCCTCGCCGGCACCACGGTGATCGACCTCACCCGCGTGCTCGGCGGTCCCTACTGCACCCAGATCCTGGCCGATCACGGCGCCGAAGTGATCAAGATCGAACCGCCGACCGGCGACGAGACCCGCGGCTGGGGCCCGCCCTTCCACGACGGCCTCTCGGCCTACTTCTCCGGCGCCAACCGCAACAAGGAGTTCGTCTCCCTCGACCTCTCCAAGGCGGAGGGACGCGCGGTGCTGTTCCGGCTGCTGGAGTCGGCCGACGTGCTGATCCACAACTTCAAGTCCGGCACTTTGGAGAAGTGGGGCATGGGCTGGGAGGAGGTGCTGCAGCCGCGCTTTCCGCGCCTGGTCTACTGCCACATCACCGGCTTCGGCGACGCCGGGCCGATGGGCGGCCTGCCGGGCTACGACGCGGTGGTGCAGGCGCTGTCCGGCACCATGAGCGTCAACGGCACCGAGGACAGCGGCCCCTTGCGCATGGGCACCCCGATCGTCGACCTGGGCACCGGCATGACCGCGGCCATCGGCATCCTCATGGCCCTGCTGGAGCGGCAGCGCAGCGGCCAGGGCCAGAAACTCGACGTCTCGCTCTACGACAGCGCCATCGCGCTGCTGCACCCGCAGGCGGCCAACGCCCTGATGACCGGCAAGCCGGCGCGGCGGATCGGCAACGCCCATCCCAACATCTCGCCCTACGACCAGTTCCCGACCCGGACCAAGCCGGTCTTCCTGGCGGTCGGCAACAACCGCCAGTTCGCCATTCTCTGCAAGTTCCTGGGCAAGCCGGAGCTGGCCGAGGACGCGCGCTTTCTCGACAACGCCCGGCGGGTGGAGAACCGCGACGCGCTGCGCGCCGAGCTGGTCGCGCTGCTGGCCGACCACACGGCCGAGGAGCTGACCGAGACGCTGCTGCGCCTGGGAGTGCCCGCCGGCGCGGTGCGCGAGGTCACCGAGGTGCTGGACCATCCCCACACGCGCTTCCGCGACATGGTGGTGGAGCGCGACGGCTATCGCGGCACCGGCATCCCCGTGAAGATGTCGCGCACGCCGGGCGGGGTGCAGCGCCGCCCGGCAACCCTGGGCCATGACAGCCGCGCCGTGCTGCGCGCGCGCGGCTGGAGCGAGCAGCAGATCGCCGACCTGGTCGCCGCCGGCATCCTGGTCGCCGAAGACGAGGCGGAACGCCCGGCGGAAATGGAGACCTCGGCATGAGCCAGGCGGCGCTGCGAGACCCCGACGAGCCCACGCCCCCGACCGACCCGGCGCCGGCGGCGGCCGCCACGGCGCTGCCGGACACCCGCGGCCTCGACCTCTGGGCCGGCGACCCGGCGCTGCGCCAGCTCCTCGCGCTCTACCTGCCGGCCGATCTCTACGCCCATCTGCGCCCGCACCTGGCGCGGCTCGGCGCCATGGTCACCACGCGCCTCGACGCGCTCTCCCACGCCGCCGACCGCAACCCGCCGGTGCTGCATCAGCGCGACCGCCAGGGCCGCGACCGCCAGTGGATCGAGAAGCACCCGGCCTACCGCGAGCTGGAGCAGATCGCCTTCGGCGAGTTCGGATTGGCCGCGATGTCCCACCGCGGCGGCGTGCTCGGCTGGCCGGAGCCGATCCCGCCGGCCGGCAAGTACGCCCTGACCTTCCTGCTGGTGCAGTCGGAGTTCGGGCTGTGCTGCCCGCTGAGCATGACCGACGCGCTGACCCGCACCCTGCGCCGCTTCGGCGATCCGGAGCTGGTCGAGCGCGCCCTGCCGGGGCTGGCGGCCACCGACCTCGACGCCCTGGCCCAGGGCGCCATGTTCATCACCGAGCAGGGCGCCGGCTCCGACGTCGGCGCCGGCACGGTGACGGCACGGCCCGAGGGCGGCGACGGCGACGGCGACGGCGGCGCCTGGCGGCTCTACGGCGACAAGTGGTTCTGCTCCAACCCCGACGCGGCCTGGGCCATGGTGCTGGCGCGGCCCGAGGGCGCACCGGCCGGGACCCGCGGCCTCGGCCTCTTCCTCATGCCGCGCGAGGTGACCGGTGCCGACGGCGCGGCGCGGCCGAACGCCTACCGGATCGTGCGCCTGAAGGACAAGCTGGGCACCCGCTCCATGGCCTCGGGCGAGATCGCGCTGGAGGGCGCCACGGCCTACCTGGTCGGCGCGCTCGGCGAGGGCTTCAAGCAGATGGCGGAGATGATCAACGTCTCGCGCCTGTCCAATGGGGTGCGCGCCGCCGGCCTGATGCGCCGGGCGTGGCACGAGGCGCACCACGTGGCGACCCAGCGCAGCGCCTTCGGCCGGCGCCTGATCGAGATGCCGCTGATGCGCCGCCAGCTTCTTAAGCTGCTGCTGCCCGGCGAGCAGGCGCTGTCGATCATGCTGTTCACCGCCGAGGTGATGGGCCGCGCCGACGCCGGCGACCGCGAGGCGGCGGCCTGGCTGCGCGCGCTGACGCCGCTGATCAAGTTCCGCGCCTGCCGCGACGCCCGCAAGGTGACCGCCGACTCCATGGAGGTACGCGGCGGCTGCGGCTACATCGAGGAGTGGATCAACCCGCGCCTGCTGCGCGACGCCCACCTGGGCTCGATCTGGGAGGGGACCAGCAACATCGTCGCCCTCGACGTGCTGCGCGCCGCCCGCAAGCTGGAGGCGCACCGGGTCCTGACCCGGGGCCTGGCCACGCGGCTAACCGAGGCCGAGACCGTGCCGGCCGACCTGCGCAGCGAGCTGGTGGCGCGCCTGGACGCGGCGGCCAGCCTGGTCGAGACCGCCTGCGCGGCCGGCGCGCCTGGCGAGCGGCTGGCGCGCCAGGCGGCCAGCGCGCTCTACAACGCCGCGACCGCCGCCATCCTCGCCCTGGAGGGGGCCGCCCTGGCCGAGCGCGCGGGCGATGCCCGCCGCCTGGTGCTGGCGCGCCTGGTGCTCGACCATCGCCTGAGCCCGCGCGACCCGCTCGCGCCGGACTCCGCCGAGCGCGAAGCGGCGGCCGCCGAGCTGCTGCTGCGGGCCGAGGGCTGCAGCCTGGCCGAGGCGCGGGCCGCCTGCGCGGCCTGAAGCGCCGCTACCAGAGCAGATGCAGCAGCGCCACGAAGGCCGAGCAGAACAGCAGTGCCAGCAGGGTATAGACGCCGTTCCAGCCGCGCCCGATGGCGCCCGGGGTGCGGCCCGACAGGCGGCCGATCATCATGGTCGCCACCGCCGCCGGGGAGGAGCCGACGGTGATGCCCCAGCCGATCACCAGGCTGAGCCCCAGCACCGTGGGGTCGACGCCGAAGCGCGCGGGATCGCCGATCACCGCCGCCAGCACCGTCACGGTGATCAGCGAGTTGGCGCCGAGCTGTCCCACGCCGACCACCAGCCAGGGCAGGACGGCGGGAATCACCACGGCCGGCAGCTCGGCCCGGTCGAGCAGGGCCTGCACCCCGGTCTGCGGCAGCAGCGCCGCAATCACCGCGCCCAGGAAGGCGGCGTTGCCCAGCACGGCGATCTCGCCGTTCTGCCGCGGCACGCTGCGCGAGAGATAGCGCCCCATACGCAGCGCGCTCTGGCTCCAGCCGCTGCCCAGCGCGATCCAGCCCAGGGCGATCAACGGGACCACCAGGATCACGCCGTGCACCAGTTGCCCCTGGGTCGTCTCCTCGACCAGCAGGGCGAGCCCGAAGACCAGGGCCAGCAGGCCCAGCAGCGGCGCCAGGCTGCGCCAGTGGAAGGGCTCGACATCGGCGCGGCGGCGCGGCCGCGGCATGGTCAGGCGGTCGAGCAGCCAGCCCAGCGCCAGCACGCCCAGCGTCGCCAGGGTGCCGAGCAGCACCATGGCCGGCCAGGAGGCCGCGGCGACCGCGGTGGTCACGATGGCGTAGGCCACGGTCAGCGGGCACCAGAACATCAGGGTGGAGAAGCCGCGCAGCACTGCGAGCAGCATGCGCTTCTCGCGGATCGCCTGGATCCGCGCGTCGCCGCCGGCGGCCTCCAGGGTGTTGGAGTCGCGCACCATGCCGCAGAGCAGGGCCACCGCGCCGAAGTTGAGGATCGCGCCGAACAGCGTGCCGCCCAGACTCATCGCCGCGTAGCGCCGGCCGGGCGGCTGCTGCGCCAGCAGGCGGCCGGTGTCGAGGATCGTCGGCGAGCTGCGCGCCGCCTCGCGCAGCGCGCCGAGGGCCGAGAAGAGGGCGGCCAGGAAGGCCGCACGCGACAGCGCCGTGACCAGCTCGTCCCCGCTCACCTGGAACTGCAGCACCGCGACGGCGGCGATGGCCGCCCCGGCACCGAGGTGCAGCCAGGCCGTGCGGCTCAGGCGGTCGGCCTGCAGCAGCAGGTAGAGCGCCAGCGCGCCCACGGTGGCCGGCACCAGCAGCGTCCGGCCGCTCAGCGCCAGGGTCAGCACGCCCACCCAGATGACCAGGATCGCCACGCCCGCCAGCCGGTCGCGCCAGGGCGCGCGCGCCTGGCCGTCGTCCGATGGCGGCGGCCCCGCTGCCTCCTCTACCTCCGACACCCGGATCTCCTTCTTCCTCGTCCAACCGAGAGACTGCGACCATGACCGAGACGCCCGCCCCCGACCAGCCGCATCGCGACCGACCACAACCCGACCGGCACCATCGCGCCACCGCGCTCGTGACCGGCGGCAGCGCCGGGATCGGGCGCGCGATCGTCGACCGCCTCGCCGCCGAGGGCTGCCGCGTGGTTACCCTCGACCGCGCGCCGCTGGCCGATCCGCCGGCCGGCGTCGAGGGCCACCAAGTGGACTTCGCCGACCCGGCGGCGGCCGAGGCGCTGCTGGCCGAGCTGGCGGCGCGCCACAGCTTCGGCATCGTGGTCGCCAACGTCGGCCAGTGCATCAACGCGAGCCTGGCCGAGACGCGCTGGCAGGACATGGCGCGTCTGGCCGAGGTCAACCTGACCTCGGCGATCCTGGCGGCCCAGGCCGCCCTGCCGGCGATGCGGCGCCACGGCTACGGACGCATCGTCGGCATCGCCAGCCGCGCCGCCCTGGGCAAGCCGAACCGCACGGCCTACGCCGCGACCAAGGCCGGGATGATCGGGCTGATCCGCACCTGGGCGCAGGAGCTGGCGCGCGACGGCATCACCTGCAACGCGGTGGCGCCCGGCCCGATCGAGACCGAGCTGTTCCGCACCAACAACCCGCCCGGGGCGCCGCAGACCGTCAAGATTGTGGAGTCGATCCCGGTCGGCCGCATGGGCAGCCCGGCGGAGGTGGCGCGCGCCGTCGCCTTCTTCGCCGCGCCCGAGGCCGGCTTCGTGACCGGCCAGACGCTGTTCGTCTGCGGCGGCGCCTCGCTCGGCGCGCCGGCCTGAGGAGCTTTGCCCATGCACTACATCGACATCGCCCACCCCGGCGGCCCGGAGGTGCTGGTGCTGCGCGAGGGCCCGGCGCCGGAGCCCGGCCCCGGCGAGGTGCTGATCCGCGTCGCCGCCGCCGGCGTCAACCGTCCCGACCTGCGCCAGCGCCAGGGCAGCTATCCGCCGCCGCCCGGCGCCTCGCCGGTGCCGGGCCTGGAGGTGGCGGGCAGGGTCGCCGCCGTCGGGGCGGAGGTCGACTGGCCGGCGGTCGGCACGGCGGTCTGCGCCCTGACGCCCGGCGGCGGCTATGCCGAGTTCTGCACGGCTCCGGCCGCCCAGTGCCTGCCGATCCCGGCCGGCCTCGACGACCTTGCCGCCGCGGCGCTGCCCGAGACCCTCTTCACGGTCTGGTACAACCTCTTCATGCGCGCCGGCCTGAAGGCGGGCGAGCGGGTGCTGATCCACGGCGGCACCTCGGGCATCGGCAGCATCGCGCTGCAACTGGCCGCCGCCTTCGGCGCCACGCCCTACGCCACCGCCGCCGGCGCCGAGAAGTGCGCGGTCTGCCGAAGGCTCGGCGCCGTGCTGGCGGTCGACCGCGAGCGCGCGGACTTCGAGTCGGTCCTGCTGGAGGCCACCGGCGGCGCCGGGGTCGATGTGATCCTCGACATCGTCGGCGGCGACTACGTGGCGAAGAATCTGCGGCTGCTGGCCACCCACGGCCGGCTCGCCCAGGTCTCCTTCCTCAAGCCCAGCGAGGTGACGATCGACGCCAAGCTGCTGATGACCAAGTGCCTGACCTGGACCGGCTCGACCCTGCGCCCGCGCAGCCTGACGGAGAAGGCCGAAATCGCGCGCCAGCTTCGCCGCGACGTCTGGCCGCTGCTGCAGGCCGGGCGCATCGCGCCGCTGGTGCAGACGAGCGTCCCGCTGGCGCAGGCCGCCGAGGCGCACCGCCTGATGGAGAGCGGCCGGCTGATCGGCAAGGTCGTGCTGAGCCTGCCGGCCTGAGTCCTGCGGACCTGCCGCCCGCCGGCTGGGCCCCGGCCGGGCGGCCGCTGGGCCGGGCGGCGTCACGCCGCCGGCTGGGGCACGAACTTGGTGCCGTAGCGGACCACGCCTTCCTGGTCGTAGAGGCGGCGCACCTCGGCGCGCAGCGGTGTGCCGATCGCCAGGCTGTCGGGGTCGGCGTCGGCGATCTGGGCGATGATTCGCGGCCCCTCGCGCAGCTCGACCACGCCGACCACGATGGTGCCGGTCATGGTCTGCTGGTCGTCGAACTCCGCCGGGGCGCCGCCGCGCGCGATCACCGTGAAGGTGTAGAGGCGACCCTCGCCCGACAGCGCCTCGACGGCGAAGTCGGTACCGCCGCAGCCGGGGCACTGCGGACGCTGCGGGTAGATCAGCGTGTCGCAGCCCCGGCAGCGCGCCGCCTCGAGCCGCAGACGCTGGCCCAGGCTGGCGCCGAACATCGGCAGGGAGATGTAGGAGCTCATGCCGTGCCTCCGAAGCGGCTGGAAAGCATGCGCCGGTGGCGCAGGTAGTCGAGGTAGCCGACCTC
>CAJNJA010099574.1:5935-18925 GCA_905231915.1 Symbiodinium necroappetens
AAGGATCCCTTAAAGGATCCCTTTAAGGATCCCTTTAAGGATCCCTTTATATAAGGATCCCCTTGGGTTCTCTGGGAGCCAGAGCCGCGCGCGGACGCTGCAGGCGACTGGTTTGCTGCCTTCTCTGAGGCCTTTGCAGAGGACCGGTCGGAGGGGGAAAGGCGCCCACATAAAAATAGGGTCCCTTTTTGGGGTTTAGGGTTTAGGGTTTAGGGGGTTTAGGGTTTTGGGCTTAGGGTTTAGGGGGTTTAGGGTTTTGGTTTTAGGGTTTAGGAAGGTTTAGGGAGGTTTAGGGATAAGGGTCCCTTAAAGGGATCTATAAGGGTTTCTAGAAGGTTCCTAGAAGGGTACTATAAGGGTTATTCTGTGAGTAATGGGAGTTTCCGAAAAGTAGGGGGTACCCTATTCTGCGGTCCTTTATAATACGGATCCTACTATTTCAGGATACTAGATTAGGGTCCCCTATTTTCGGAAAGCCCCATATAGACCCCTGAAAAGTCGGGCTGGGTGAATGCCGAGATGATCTTGCTGCTGATGATGGTCATGGTGGTTCCTGACAGGATTGCTAGCGTGTCTGTTTCCATGAGCATATCACCCCCCCCTTATGTTTCTACTTAAAACCCCAAACCCTAGACCCTAAAAAACTGAACCCTAAACCCTAAACCCCAAAAAACAGAACCCTAAACCCTAGACCCAAAACAACTGAACCCTAAACCCTAAACCCTAGACCCCCTTATGGTTCTACTGGTACCATGGTGAAATGCATTTTTATCCGAGGGTTCAACGCAGGAAGGCTCAGCTCTCACCCGGTAGGGGCCTAAAGGGAGAGTTGATGGCTCGGTGAGGATTTAGGGTTTTAGGTGCAGAGTTTTGGGTTTAGGGGTGTAGGGTTTAGGGTGTAGGGTTTAGGGGTGTAGGGTTTAGGGGTTTAGGGTGTAGGGTTTAGGGGTGTGTGTAGGGTGTAGGGTGTAGGGTGTAGGGTGTAGGGTGTCCCGATGCGGTTGCTTCTGGACTAGGACTCCCAAGCCAAAGTCTCTACAGACCCCCCAAACTCAAGGAGACAAGGTATTTCCGTCTCCCAAAGTACGCCCCAAAAAAGGACCTGGGCGACCCAATCGTCGAAGTGATGGCCACTTTGAGGAAAGTTCAGAAAAATCCCATCGTGTCTTGTTTGGTGCAGCAATTCGGGCTCCAGAGGTTTCGACTGCCGGGTTCCAGGGTCACCGAGGTTCATTGTTTCGGGATTTCCCTTGCGGAATTCAATTAGAGGCTTGGTTTAGGGTTTGCGATCTCTTACTAAGTCTGAGAGGTTTATGAGAGCTTTATACCTCTTTGGACAGTCACATGTACTACTGGTGCTCAAACAAGGACGATGGCATATCGGAGACCGAAAAAGATTTCCCACATGGTTTGGGTTTAGGCCCAGGCTTCAGGAATGCCAATATGACTAAAGAAGGGGCTTCAACTCATCATGGGATCTGGTGTACTGTGTATCCCAGCCCAGGTGGGTCTTGGCCCATGCGGCGAGATGAGGCACCCAGAGAACCCAATACCCCTTAATCAAGGAATATAAGCCTTAAGACATAATATTAAGGCCCCTGTAATTTACGGCATATATTCCTTAAACATACCTGAAACTCATAATATTCAGGCCTCTATAATTTAAGGCATATATTCCTTAATCAAGCTATTATATTGGGTTCCCTGGGTATGGAGAGTTGAAGTTCCGGGGGTGAGTCGGGCTGGTGGCCATGCAGACGATCTTAATCCGTGATGGTAGTGGTTTAGGGTTTAGGGTTTAGGGCTTAGTGGTGGCAGTGGTCACGGATCGTCACGATATCCAGCTTCAAAATGCAGTAACTCCAGTAGCCCCATGATGTTCAGTCGCATGAGCTTCGTCATGATGCCCCGAAGCAGAAGCCGCTGGAGTGCTACCCTCGCTGACCCGGAATCAGCTCAGGTTTCGAGTTTTTGAGGTCTTGGTAGTATGGAGAGGTCCTTAAACTCTAAAATGCCCTAAACCCTCAACTCTAAACCATATTCTTTAAACTTTAAACCCTAAGCCCAAACATCTAAACCCTATTCTTTAAGCTCTTTTCCCTAAGCCCTAAACTCTAAACCCTACAATAGCGGCCAGGTATCCTTCGTACCCGCTGGATCGGTGGAGCTTTCCCGGCATCGGCCAAGTGCTCAGTGATCAACGCTGGGAGTTTCAACTACCGAAGTAGCATCGGTTTAGGGTTTAGGGTTTAAGTGGGAGTTTCAATTTCAAGAAGTTGCTCGAAAGATGACGTAGGGCGTAAGCTGGTGTGCTTCTGGCGCAGGTTGTACGATTTCCTGACGAATCCACTTCGAGACTAGACTGTTTATTCCCTGAACAGCTTGGATCGAACAAATTGAAAGCCTCATGGCATGGCTGCATGCAGGAATGAGGGGCCCAACTAGCAATCCCAAACAACAGTATCAATGAAGCAACAAACACGCACCCTTTAAAAAAGCAATCATATGCTGATGGACAGCCCCATCTGCAGGCGAGTTTCAATGCCACGACAAGCACGCGCTGGAGAGCCTAAGGCTACAGATGGTTCTCGGTTGGAGGGGGGGGGGGCTTTCGAATCACCCACAACTAGCGTAAAATTATATATGTTGTTTAGTTGCTGGAGCGAAGTCTGCTCTGGAACATTTGATGATCACGTGTCTGAACAGGAGAACTGCACTTGGGGTGATTGCTCTGGATGTCTCTCTCATCATGGTGCCGTTCCATATCAGCCGTGATGACCCCAGAGAGCCCAATTTGCCCCTTAATTAAGGAATAGTGCCTTAAATTATCGGGGCCTCATAATATGATGATTTTGAGGTACATATTGCTTCATTAAGGGGTACTGGGCTCTCTGGCTATAACAAGCCTTTTTGACATCGGATCCCTAGGCAGTTCAGCCTGCACCAGAAGCCGCAGTGAAACCCTCGAGCCTTAAGTTCTAGGACACTTTCAGGTGGGCAGTTACCGTCACAGGAGCCTTATGGAAGGTTTATATACCTTATAGAAGCCTTATGGAAGCCCCATATACCCTAAAAACTCCCCACTTGTAGTTTCCTTTAATAAGCCTCTAAGGCCCTCAACCGCAGATCCCCTCCCCAGTCAACCCACTTTTACCAAGAAGCTATCCTTCCTAAAGCCCTAGACGACCCCCTCTTCCAAAAACTCGGCCAAAGCCCAGAAACCTAAATGCCTAAACCCTAAAACCCTAAAACCCTAAACCCTAAACCCTAAACCCTAAACCCTAAACCCAAAGCAAACAAAAAGCAAAAAGCTTCAGCGGAGGCTCGCAGCCGAATCTGCTGGGTGTGACGGCTGTGAGACTCCTCCGGCCGCAGGGACGTACAACGACCAGCCAGAGGCGACTAATTGTAGGGGGTCCTTTAAGGGATCTTTAGGGTTCTATAAGGGTTTTGGGTTTAGGGGTTTAGGGGTTAGGGGTTTAGGAGTTTAGGGGTTAGGGGTTAGGGGTTTAGGGGTTAGGGGTTTAGGGGTTTAGGGTTTAGGGGTTTAGGGGTTTTGGGAGTTTAGGGTTTAGGGGTTTAGGGGTTTAGGCTTAGGGCTTAGGGGTTTAGGGTTTAGGGTTTAGGGATGGTTCTATTGAAGGGTTGCTCGAAGGGTTCTTCAACGGATCTATACGGGTTCTTTAAGGGTTCTCCCTACCCTTCAGTATAGAGCAGTGCAGAACTTGGTTTTTAGGACAGGAGCGAGTTTACAGAGAGCTTCGCAAGGAGCGCAGAAGCAGCGGTGATCCTAATGATACTCCTTCGTATCCATCGCATGGCCTACTTGCGTCTGGAGTCAGAGGGGGTATAAGAAGCAGTATGGTTGGGACAAGCCCGCTTAGGGCACTTGGAATGCAACTTTGTAATGTAGGAACCTGATGAAGAAACCCTGGCCCTAGAATCCCAATATATATATATATGTATGTATATGTATATCGGGGTTATATTGGGGTTCACATTAAGAACCCTAATAAAGGCCCAGGGGTCCCCAATATAGTACCGCACCCTTTTCAAAAGGGACCCTAAAAAGGGACCCTATTTTTGAGAACTACCCTAATGGTTGCATTGCTCATCCGGGTAGCAGGACACCGAGTTCTTCACGCCGCGGGGCTGCAGACAGGCCCAGAGAGCCCAATATACCCCTTCATTAAGGACTTTGCCTTAAATCAGAATATTAAGGCCCCTATAATTTGAGGCATATAATTCCTCAATTAAGGTATATTGGGTTCTCTGGGGGCTCTCTCAAGAAGTTTCAAGCCCCCTCTGCCTGTTCAGATTCTGCTTATGGCCAAGCGCTGACCCCCGGAATTACTGCCACCCCCGCGGAAGATTAGCCTGAAACGTTTCGGGATCTTACACCCTCTCTACTGACTGTTCATGATGATGATGATGATGATGGTGGTGACCGCGACGGTGAGGATGATGACGACAGCGGAAGGGGGGGTGATGATGGTGGTGGTTGTGGTGCTGGTGGTGCTGGTGGTGCTGGTGCTGGTGACACGGTGACAATGGCGATGATCAACCAGCATCATATCTCCCTCGTGGTCCACGTAGGACCGCTGACCCAGTGCATCTCATCGCATAGTGCACATGCGCTCGGCAATCCTACATTCAGTCATTGACCTCGCCTCTGAGCCGAGCCCCCTGGCCGACCCCGCTTTCAAGTCGCCGAGGACGGGCTACTCCTCCCCCAGTGGTGCCTGGGCTTTGCACTTTGCACATGCTTATTGACTCGGTATTTTCGGCGGGGAGGGTTTCAGGGGATTTGGGTCTGTGGCGACTCATAACATCACGGGGTTTGGGGTGTGGGGGAGAGCCGAACTCGGATTTTGGAGCGACCTGCGCAGGACGACGAGTCCGTCGACGACGAAACCTTGGTTAAGCTCGTCTCTACTCCGTAATGTAGAACCCGGAGAACCCAATACATCTTAATTTAGGAATATATACCTTAGATCATAATATTAAGGCCCCTATAATTTAAGGTATATTCCTTAATTAAGGTGTAAATTGGGGTCTCTGGGAAACCTAATTCAAGCTTGCCAAAGCCCTTGAGAACCCCAGAGCCCAGAAGCCAGAAAAGGCCCGTCCGACCCTAAAAGCACGACATACAGAAATCCTACTTGGGGGTTCATGAGTAGTTATAATATTATAAGTAGGGTTATAAGTAGGATAGCTGGAGTTCTAACCCAAGTTAAAGGACTTATGACTCCACTTATAGCTACCCATGAACCTCCAAGTAATGTAAAGAAGCCTAAACTGCCTAAATGCTTAAAACCCTCAGTGCAAGACCTGAAAAGGCCGCTTCTTTCTGGACTGGTACTCTGGGGCGCTGAAAGAGCACGGGGCCAACATCCTAAAGCCTCCTGGCACAAGAAACTATTCAGGGCTTAGGGTCGAGGGCTTAAGCCTCCTGTCACATGGTCTAGGACATTTTCAGGTGGGCAGTTACCGTCATAGGAGCCTGATAGAAGGTCTATGTACCTTATAGAAGCCTGACAGAAGCCCTATATACCCTAAACACCAAACCCTGAATCAAGAAAGAGAAACGAAAGACGCATCATACGAAGACAACCCTCGGGTAGTGTTTCTGAGTCTGCATCCGAGTATGAAGATGTCCTATAGAATCTATCAGCCCAGAGAACCCAAGACGCCTTAATTAAGGAACATACCTCAAATATTATGATTTCAGGTATATTCGTTAATTGAGGGGTCCTGGGTTCTCTATCAGATCTAAGCCCCAAGCCTACAGTCCCGAAGAAAACCCTTTCATCAAAACAACCCTCATTCGAGCGTCCTAAACCAAATCCCACAACCCAGAAAATGGGTCCGCCGCTGGTTTAGTTTCAACCTAAACCCTAAAGCCCTCAACCCTAAACCCTAAACTTGTACGCTTTAATCTTCCGAGTTTGAAGCCAGCACTGTCCGCTATTCCTATCCGAGGCAAGCCGGGGAAGCCCTGGGTCCGAAGGCACCAGGGCCGATGAGGGCGTTTAGAAGGGTTCCATAAGGGGCTTAGGGGTGTATAGGGGTTTAGGGGTGTATAGGGCTTAGGGCTCAGAAGGGTTGTCATCATCATCATCATCATCATCATCATCAGCAGCAGCAGCATCATCATATAGATATATACATACATATATATATATATCTTCACAGATATATGCATATATATATATGCAAATAAAACATGCACATAATATTTCAGAAAAATGTTTGTATAATATAGTATGTAGAATGTAGAGTATACGATATATGAGATTTAGAATCAACTATGGCATGTAGAATACACAACAATATATTTTCATAAGGCATGTATATACATGACGTATTTTGCCATTTACAATAAACAATACACAATATACAGTATACATCCATCCATAGGTACATGTATTAGTATCAAGATTATTATTGTTGTCAGTTATACAGTTATACGTACATATACTCTGTATGCATCCTAGTTAAGATACATATATATATATATATATTCATTAAACCACTATATTATAACCTCATTTATTACATATTATATACTATATGTAAAAGAGACTATGTGTATATATATATATACACATATATATATATACACATGTATATACGGTCGGTGTATAATGTAAAAAATTGGGGTATCCAAACCGAGCCGCCTTGAGGTGAAGATCTCGGCGAAGATTTCCGGCCTCCATTGGTGGCACAACTCTTCGTCACATGCTGCCGAACTGACCGCTGGCGCTCTGACGGAGTTTTGGGGGGTTATGTTGTTGGAGTGCCCCAGAGTGGCCCATATGGAAGAGCCCGTATCAAGGGTCACCCCCCAAATGCCGCCGAGGCTACTACAACACCAACGATCGCAATGCATACCTGGAGATTGCGGAGGCCGCGTCCGTAGGGAGGGAGGAAGGGAGGGACAGAGGGAACGCATGCTCTGGCGTACACCTTTGTTGCTCGGTTTGGCGCCTTTGTGTGTTTGTCCTAGTTGTGAGTCCTATAACCTCAAACCCTGAAGCCCTGATCCCGAAACCCCTTAAATCGTAAAGCTACTGACCCTAAGCCCTAACCTGAACCCCTGACTCCCTAAGCCCTTTCACCCCGCGAGATGCTCCTGGACTCGGGCGCCAAAGTCCTGGACTTCACATGCTTGGAGATGCGCCTCAGTCGAAGACTTCGGGGTATAGTATAGGGGTATAGGGGTTTAGGGTTGAAGGTTTAGGCTTTAAGGTTTAGGGTTTAAGGTTTAGGGTTTAGGGTTTAAGGTTTAGGGTTTAAGGTTTAGGGTTTGGGATTTAGGGGTTGAGGGGTAACTCCACAAGTGCATGGCCTCAGAGATTCCAGCACAGGGAGTTCCCAGACAACTAGTCGATAATCTGGGTCCTTGTTGGATACAATTTACATCTTTGTTATAATAGTTTAATAGAACCCTAATAAGGATTAAAAATGATCATTTTTTAATACGGCCCTAACAGGGAACCAGAAGTGTGTCCCCAAGCCCTTGTCCAGTTACATGGGACCCTTTTGGAGATGAAAAGCCCTTCAGGTTCCTCTTAGTACCCAGCCCGATTACCAACTATGGCTTCTTTATTCTGGCAAGTTAGCTAAAATCCCTTAACAAGAACCCAGTAATTAGTACCCAACCCCATTACCCAAAGAAAAACATGTCCTAAACCCTGAACCCTAAACCCTTCTTAAGGAGGGACACTGAGCAGCCGCCCGCTGCCGCATCGAGCCCGCAGGACTTGGTCGCACAGGTTATCCAGGCCATCGAGTTTGGGGCACTTTTGGAGTACATGGTGGGTTTAGGGTTTAGGGTTTAGGGTTTGGGGCACTTTTGGAGTACAAGGGGTTTTAGGGTTTAGGGTTTGGGGCTTCGGGTTTGGGGCACTTTTGGAGCATGAGGGCTTCGGGATAGTGGGGTTGATAAGGGCTCAGGGGTTAGAGGAGTTCGGGGTTTACAGGGCTTTGCGATCCATAAGGGCTCAGAAAATTTGAACGAAACACTGTTCGAATAAAGTGCCATCGAGCTCGTCGAGAAGTCTGAAAGTTTGAAAATCCTGGGTTCCTGGTTCGAATCATCGTACCCCCGCGAAACCCTATATTCTAACGGCAAGGGAAATCATCTAGTTACTAGGATTTCACAGGGGTTCAGGGCTTATAGGGCTTCAGGGCTTTTTACAGGGGTCTTGATCTAGAAGTCTGAGTACATAGCGATACTATTCCTAGGGTTCTATATTCCACCACAGCATCATCACGTCCCTCCAAACGCTGTTCTAGTATCAAGGTCATCTAGGCAGGGTGTATGGGGGCTCAGGGGTCAGGCATTGAGAGGCTTAGGGACTATAGCGGTTCAGGGATGATAGCGCACGACAAAGTGCCGGCCTCACTTTGAAACAGAGTCTGGAACCTGAAACCCTCTGTCGCCAGGCCTCCAAGGATGCAGGCATCGCATTCTCCGGCGAGAACGCTCTGCAGCGTTGCCCGGGTAATTTACTGCGGGAAATTATGAGCTTCGCCGTTGATCATTTCTTGGGGTGTTGCCTTTGCGCCTCCCCCAGCAGAACCGAGCAACATAAGTCATGAGTCAGCGTTGAAAGAGGCGTGAGGTGTGGGGAAAGAGACGCATCAATGTAGCCGCCGGAACGCTGGAAGGAAAGACTGTCTTCTGGCAGTTCAGGCCGCGAGATTGTGTGCTACATCGTGGTTTGATGAGCCCAGTCCAAACCCTATAAACCCCGGAACCCCAAACCCTAAACCCGAACCACTAAACCCTATAAACCTCTAAACCCTCATAGAACTCTATATAGCCCGTAAAGGAATCCTTAACGGACCCCCCTAAACCCCCCCTAAAACCAAGCCTCATGCCCTGCAGAGCAAGGCTACGACCAGAGAGCCTACGAGCAGATGCTTTCATACAAGGCGGATCCGATTTGGGAGTAGGGTCCCTTTTTGGGCCCCTTAAAGGGATCTATAAGGGCTTAAACCCCCATTTTAATGCAGGGGCCGAAAAAAGCGAGTACTATGCCTTACGGTTCTTCTTTTATCATGCATACGATACGCCGCGACGCTGTTTCCGCAGGATGACCTGCACTCCCTCACCTACCTGCGGATCACCGACACCCTGCTGACGCCGCGGGAGATTGGGAGATTTAGGCCTGAGTCTCTAGTCGCGAATCCGGAGTGAGACAAGCCTTGAGGCAGCCCCCGATGGAGGCTTCGGAAACTGGGCTCCAGTCTTGAACCCAATGTTTCATGCGAAGTTCGCTTAGAACAGCTGCTCCAAGTTTCCCCGGCAAGACCTCCGCCACAGAGCCTGCAACGAATACGACCACGGTATCAGATCGCAAGAGCCGAAAGCATCTGCTAATCCAAACCCTAAAACCCTAATCCCTAATCCGGCGCAATCCGCGAGGCAGTTCGTCAGCGCCATGCACGCCCCAGCCGGGGAAGTGCACGAGCTGAGCTTCCTTGACAAGGGGAGGCTGCTCCGCGGCTGCTCGAAGAGATCAGAATTTGCCCCCCCTTCCAGTGTCTACTCAGGCCCCTAAGTAGTTCCTCTCTATGGTTTATATTTAGAATCCTATAAGGTAGTCCCGAAAAGGAACTACTTCGGGGCCCGTGGGTAGTCTAGTCTAGTCTAGTCTAGTATGAAGTCGCATGGTATGCAGATGTATAGTATAGTATAGTATAGCACAATACAGTTTTTTGTGGGTTTCAGCAGTGCAGCCAACCTTTAAAGCATCAAGTGGCAAGAACCTATCCATGGTCCTGCTGCTATGGACGAATATAGGCATCGGAATAACTAGCATTGAGTGTCACCTTATTGTCCCTATGCATAATAGTATGATATACCGATATTCCTGCATAGTTCTAGTTTAATACACCTATTTTGAAGTAAAGTATACACTTCCCCGGAACATGTTTTTTGCCAACACGTGTTGTTGTGAACGATGCTGCATTGCTGTTACACTTACTCCTAGTCGTACTCCTGCTCCTCCTCCTACTACGCACACCACCACCACCTTGCTCTTTTGTCTGTGTGCGTGTCGCCAACTATTGCTGCAAAGCAAAGGCACAGAGAACCACAGCCGAGGCTCCGCGGTGCGCCCATGGAGCCCATTGAAGAGCACGAAGAGCCCATGGAGGACACTGTGTATTTTTAGTTCCTGGAATGATTGGGTGGTTATCTTCATGCTGTGATTGCTGGGTATCTGCAGCAGTAGCAACCTCTTGTAGTCGTCCATCATTGCCCTGCAAGAGTGTGTTTTGGGCGCGCTAGTCCAGAATGCGCAGGGATTAGCCTTTCGCCGGGAGCACGTGCCCCGCGTTAGCCCGGGCCCCGGGGTCTGCGGTCGAAGGATCGACGGTTTTGAGTTTGGGGGTGTAGGGATTTAGGGTTTAGGGTTTAGGGGTTTAGGGTTTAGGGGTTTAGGGTTTCGGGCTTAGGGGTTTAGGGTTTATATAGGTTTAGGGGAATTGTCCAGATGCCCCAACCGATAATGTTCATGTTCAACATGTTGCAGACTTGGACAACAGTCGGACGCCTACAACATCGGAAGGTGTTTTGAGCCTCGTTTAGGGTTATTTAGTGTTTAGGGTTATTTAGGGTTATTCAGGGTTATTTAGGGTTTAGGGTTATTTAGTTTCATTTTTTTTTTTCGGGTTTAGGGTTCTTCAGGGGTTAGGGCTATTTAGGTTTAGGGTTTAGGGTTATTCAGGGTTATTTGGGGTTTAGGCCTCACTCCGCGTGCCCAGGTGGGGCCTTCAGAAGCACCGGAGTGCCGCTGTGGCTTCTGCTGCTCAGCTTTCACTGGATCCTCCCTGGGCTTCTTGGGTAAAAGAGGCTGTTGAGGTTTTTGCCATGGAGAGTTCCGTGTTCCGTGCATGCAATATAGGGGCCTACATAATTACCTATACTATTTCTTTTTTTTGGGGGGGGGGAGGGGGTTCGTATTATAGTTTTGGTATAATTGTACCCCAGAACCCTATTCTAATTATCAAGGCTTCTACATTACTTCGGCGTTGGTACCCCAAGCTCCTGAACTCTCGGACTCTCCGAATCCGACGCCTAAACCCTATACCCTAAACCCTATATAAACCCTAAACCCTACAGCCTGTAAGACAGAGGCCGCTGATCCTCAGATTCCTTGCAGCTGGCTTTCGGTAGCCGCTCGTCCTCCGCCACACGCAGTGCAATCCTTTGAGTCCGAAGGCTGCGGTTCCGTATAAGGGTCCCTGAACCCCTAAGCCGTAAACCCTCCAAGAAGGTTTTAAGTTCTGGACCCCCGAAAAGCCCTGCAGTGCTTAACCAAAGTTCCCTGTGCGGGTCTGTGGCCGCAGTTTCAAATTCCCTAGGGCTCCAGCTGCCTAAATGGGTTACTGGGTCATTTGTGTGTGTACATATATATATACATATATATATATATATTTATTTATTTATTTATTTCTTTATTTAGTGACCTACGTTTGAAGCAGCTGGAGTCCTTGGGCTTTTCAGAGAAGTCAGAGGAGGCTACGCCCAAGAGAGGCTACAAACAAAGCTGGCACCTCTTTGACGCATTTTTGGCCCCTGGGACCTGTCGAAATCCAGCCCAGGTTCAGCGGCGAATCTTTTGCGATGTTTAGGCAGCAAGTCTAACATAAAGTTCATACACATACATGTACACATATATATATATATACACACATACATACATTTACTTATTTATTTATGTATATATGTATGCATACACACACAAAGAAAACATATATACGTATATATATATATGTATATGATGAATACAGAGTAAGGATACTATCCGCAGCCTCTGTGGTCTTGGGCCGGACTTCGGCTTCTCCCGGGCTTCCTGCAAGCATGTAAAGAAGACCTTTGCCCACGAATGGGCACACCTTGAAGTAGGGTTTAGGGTTTAGGGTTTAGGGAAAAGTAGAAGCCAGAAAGTTGGAACATCGTTCTCCTGATGCCCTTAAGGTCAGTGATAGGGGGATCCAAGCTTAAACCCATGTTCCAACTTTCTGAGGTTCACTATAGGGGCTTTTGGTCGGTCCATATGTGGCCATGACTTTCTAGGGCCCTGAAGCGGAGACCCCATGGAGACAGCCTGAAGTTTTTTTCAGGTGACACACCTCTGTGGAGTCTCCTGTTTATGTGTAGCTCTCTACATTGGGGTCCCCTTTTAGGTCCCCAACAAAATCCGGCACCCTTGTTTAAACAAAGGGCCCCAAAAAAGGGGGACCCTAATGTAGAGAGCTACCCTTATGGCCTCGAAGGCAACCCGGGAGTCTCTTCAGGAAAAAGCAGCCAAGGACCCAGAGACTAGAGACAAGGTGGTTGCAAATAATTACTTTTAGGAAAACAATAGGAATTCAATAGGATCTTGGAGTTCCTTGAGAATAGGAAAACAATAGGATTTTAATAGAATTGAAAAGTGGTCAGTTGCAGGGTTTGTTGTTTCTAGGATTGTAGTGAGCAAGGTTGTGGGCTGGTTATGATTTGATGTTTTGGATCTCAGGGCGATCTGTGTTTTCGGCTCAGGCCGCAGATTTCTGGCTTCCAAGGGTTTCGCCAGCATGAATTGCAGCTGGCGTAGCCTTGCCAAGAGCGAGGGATGGGGGAGGGAGGGGGAGGAGGGAATCAGGGAGGGAGGGCTGCGGTGGGGCTGTGGTGGGACTGTGGTGGGGGAGGGAGAGGGGTCAGTCAGGTTGGCACCCTAGTAGCCTGGCACCAGAAGGGCCTCCAAGTTGAGGCGACCCCCTCTTTCAGGCCGAGGCGACCCCCTTTTTGAAAAGGCTGGTTCGGAGATTTTCCTATTATTATCCTATTGCCGGCCCATTCTGGGCCTATTGTGGGCCTATTGTTTCTCTATTTTAGAGAAAAAATAGGCCCACAATAGGCCCAGAATAGGAAAACAATAGGAATTCCTGCTGGGCAATCGGGAACCAATAGGATTTCAATAGGATTTCAAT
>CAJNJA010099585.1:0-17138 GCA_905231915.1 Symbiodinium necroappetens
TGTTTGTTTGTGTGCCTGCCTGCCTGCCTGCCTGTCTGCCTGGCTGTCTACACCGAGATATGTCTGTATGTGTAATCTAGATAGATAGATAGATCGATCGATCGACACATAGATGTGTGAAGAACAGAGGCACATTCACACTCACGGCCATCATCAATCATCATAACCATCGTCATCATGGGAGTGGACAGCGAGTGGTAATCTCCTCCTAGTCTCCGTCATCATCATCATCATCATCATCGTCATCATCGTCACCGTTGTCATCGTCGCGATCTGCAGCAGCATCCTTATCACCCTCCTCATCATCATCGTCACCATCATCATCATCCTCGTCACCATCATCATCATCGTCACCATCATCATCATCGTCGTCATCATCATCAATATCAGCCTGCACATATTCAGCTTTATCTCCCCTCTCGCTAGCCTTTGTATCGAGTTTCATGTTCATCAGCAGCACTGTCAGTGTGGGTTTATGCTCATCTTAGTTCACTGTTTCATCCTCTCCGAAATCACATGCAGTGAGCGCCCGTAGCCGAAAAGCTTGGTCGAGTACCAGGCTGGGACGCCGCAAAAGCGACCACCTTTCTCGGAGCCGCTGCCTCGGTGGGGCTTTGGCCCTCGGCGATGCGGGGATGCTCCTGCTTGTTCGCAAAACCCTCCGCCGACGCCAGGATCCTGCCCTTGCTGGACCAGGCCAGAGCCGATCAAAAAAACGCGAGACACCTCTGAGCTCCCTTATCATTTGCTGCAGGTTGAGCTGCCCGGAGTCAAAGCTAGAGCTTAGCGCCGAGTGCAAAAAGCTGAGACGCTGCCCTTGCAATGCGAAGCGTGGGTGTCTGTGAACTGAGCCTGCTCTTCCACGGAATTTCTTTCTCAGAGTCAGCTAAGTTCCAACGCAGACTTCAAGCACAGAGCCTCGAGCTGCACCACCCCCAGTGTCTGAGAGCTCCCACACGAAGCCTTCTCTGCCCAAAGTGGCAGAAGAGCTGGACGCCATGATGCCTGTGAGCGATGGAATGTCCGACACGACCCGGGCAATTTATCGCAGGACGGGCCTCGCTATTTCTCGAAGATGATCCTGCCGTGGAACTACTGTGCCAGGAGCCCTCTCCATTTGACAAAGGGCTCATGGCTGGATGTGCCAGAGAGTGTCTGGGCCTGAGCTTGTCATGGCAGCGATGGACCCTTGGAGTACTTCCTGCCGCACGTCGACAAACGGTGTGAAGTCGTGCAACGCCTTGACACCCAAATTCCGTCAAAGAAGCATGTACTCTCCCAGGTGTCAGTTACGCCGGTGCCTCTTCTTCCGGACATTGGGTCTACGCTTTTCTTCTGAGCGAGTCTGTCCCAGGTCAGCTGCTCATCGAGCTGACATCAACCGTGCTGTGCATCTTATCAAGGCCACGCCATGTGCATCGAAAGCTGCCCCGTCAGAGGGACACTCCTTACGCTGGCCTGAGCTGATTTTTTCACTTCCAGACTTGGATGCTCCCCAGGGGAAGGTGCTTGACGCACCTCGCAGCAGGCTCAGCGAAGATGCCCGGTAATCCTTCTTTGGCACCAGCATTTGTTCGCCCGCCTAGGGGGTGCCAGTCGGTCCTGCAGCGATTTCTCTTTGAGGTGGCAGGAATGCAGCTGAGAGCAGCCGAGACTTGCAACACGGGCAGGGCGCAGTCCTTTCCCGCAGGACAGTTCAGACCTCGGCCTCCCTCCGAGCCGGGGACTCAACTTTCGAAATTCTGACTTTTACCCGCTCCAAGACCTGACTCAGAGGTTCCGGTAGCCAGGTCGAAGCCGTCGCCTCAGATCTGAGAGTGCCGTCTGCCTGGGAGGACCTGACCTGTCCTGCCATTCTCATCCCTTGAAGCAGGGCTCAGCCAGCCTCAACCAGACGCGAAAATTTAGGGCATTTAGGGTTTAGGGTTTCTAATTTATAAACCCTAAACCCTATAAGCCCTATTAATTAGTCCTATAAACCCTAAACCGGAAGATGGCGCTGCAAGCGATGCCTGGGAGCGCCAGGCCGGCCAGGCCCAGCCGGCTTTGGGAGCCCAAGGCGAGGGAGGGAGGGCCCAGGCCAGCGCTCCCGCTCCGCCCCCCCCCCCCCCAAGGCCCCACAAGCTCCGCTCATTTTTGCCCCATCCTTCTCTGCAAGTGACTTTCAAAGAGTCCCCTTGAAGTTGCATGAAGTGGAGAGCGAAGCTTCCCTGACCAGGTTCACCGACCTCAGAGCGCCCCAACGTCTCTGGCAGCGGCCGTGAGGGCCACGGGACGCTACGCTCTCGTCGCTGCTGCTGCCGGCCTGGCCCTCTCTCGGAGACGCTCAGAAGACTCGAGATCCGTCGCTCGAGGAGCGCAGGAGCTAAGCAGGGACGCCTCGCCAAACCGAGAAGCGCTCCTCCAAGACCTTCTGACCTTCAGCAGCGTCTTCATGGTTGTCTGGGTCTTCATCTTCCCTGGGAGTGCATGGGTGGGGTCGTCCGTCCAGTATGACGGATGGCTGCGAAGCATCTTCGAAATGTTCTTCTCTGACTTGGGTCCTTCAAGTCTGCTCCTGAAGTACAACCGCTTTGGCTCGCTCCTCGAATGGATGCATGCAGTGCCCGGGGCGGTTTGGTGTCTCCTGGCCCCTCTGCAACTGGTGCCAGAGTGCCGGGCCTGGCTAGGCGAGAAGCACGAAGACGCTGGCAGGCTCATGTTGAGCGCAGCTGCTGTTCTCATGGTAGGCCCCTTGGCTTGCAGCGAAGATTGCTCTTCCCCTCTCTCGCTCTCCTTTTTGTCCTTTTGGTGTGAGCCTCCTTTCGCGACAGAGGCTTCTTGCTGATTGATGCCAACCACCTGACAGCTGACAGAGTGGACTTTGCCACGGGCGGAAGTCTTGCCGATGCAGCAGATGCTTGGAGCACGAGTGTTGCCACTTGGCTGCCTCCCTTCAATCAGGGGGGCATGTATGTCATTGCAGCCTGGTTTGTGTACACCGGCATTCAAACCTTCCGAAGTGGCACTGCCCATGCAGCTGATCATGGGAGCTGGGCCTTGAGGCCAGCACTGCACTCTTTGGGCCCAGTTGGACTTCCAAATCGATGCAACAAAATGGGCCCTTACTTTTTTTGAGTACGTCATGTTTGTCGGTTGCATGTACACAGTTGCATGTCAGCAAACACACACAGAGTGCATTGCGGAAACCTGGAGTCACTCACACCGCATAAGTCTCAAGAGGCTCTGAGTATGTCCGAGCCTTGATGTCTTCGTACTGTATAGTCAGCACGGTCTGAAGTGCGAACAGACAACAGATGGTCAGAACTATGCAGGGCCCTCCCCCTGACCGAAACTGGGTTTTCCGCCAGGCACGCTGCCTCGGGCCTTTGGGTAGCAGCACAGCGGCCGATGTTTGCCGCCGTGCGCGTGGTGCAGGGCATGCTGGGCTTTGGTGGATCATTAGCGCAGGCCGATGCCTTCTACTGCTCGGCGTACGTGGTCACGGCCGCTTACATTGCCTTCGCAGAGGTTGCCATCCGTGGCAGATCCGAAAAAGAAAATGGGCCTTCACCCCATGTCATGCTGCTCCACAGGTAAAGTTTCTCCGCCCCTTGTGCAATGCTTGCAAGTCATGCCACTGTAATCCGGTTTTATCGAGAACGTTGCGACGAAGCAGCGGCCGCTCCCCAAAATTGCCCTCGCATGCCAGGAGCCACGTGAGTTTTTCTTCTGTCCACGAGAAAGGTTCATGCAAAGAAGCAGGCGTCCGACTTTGCCGAAAAACACGTGCAGCTGATGCTCATGATGTTTGCTTGGGAGCCGACCTTGCCCGAAAACACGTGCAGCTGATGCTCATGATGTTTGCTTGGGAACCGACCTTGCCCGAAAACACGTGCAGCTGTCGCTCATGATGCTCGCTTGGGAGCCGACCTTGCCCGAAAACACGTGCAGCTGATGCTCATGATGCTCGCTTGGGAGCCGACCTTGCCCGAAAACACGTGCAGCTGATGCTCGCGATGCTCGCTTAGGGGCCGAGCTAGCCCCAACAAGCATGCAGCGATGCTCATGAGGCTCGTTTGGAGGCTTCTCCATTCTGACACCCTAGACGCCTTCCCCGCCAGTCCAAACACTGTGTAAGAACACTGCATTCTAATGTGTTCCAGTGCTTGGCCAGTGCTTGGAGCTCCGCCCAGTCGCAGAGAAGGCGTCAGGAGGGATGCCCGGCGAGCCCTAGGGTCGCCAACCAGCCCCTCATGTTTTATTTTGGGGGTCAGCCCTGAAAGGGTTTAGGCATTGGCATACAGTTTTGCCCGAAAGTCGGCGGCATGGGATGGAACCAGCTGTACTCGGAATAGATGGCAGGCTGTGACAAGACTCGTCATGTTAGTTTGGACCCATCCGGGAGAGCCTTTCAAGGGCAGAGGGGCGTGGGCAAGGTGTCTTGGAAATCCACTCCAACGCTTCCCAGCAAAAAAGGCGGGTTGGGAAGGGGAACGCTTGGAAGTCGCATCACGTCCATCGTACATCTTTTCTCGTTTGGACCATGCAAAGCGCTAATTTTCGGTGCTCGACGCCTTGCCGGGGAGTCGGGTTGGGTCGTGGGGCCTAGGCGCTTCAGCCGAAATGGAGCTTCGAGTTTGGTGCTCAGCGCAACGGAACTAATTAAGTGGCTAAGCGACTCAGCTTCCGACAGGAAGGTGCCTTCCTTGATTCCAAGCCCACTAGAACGGGACAGAGGCCTGACATTTCTGGTTGGGCCTTTCTCTACAGAATCCCCCCAACGGCAGGGCTCCTCGGACGATCCTGTGCTGGAAAGCCGCCATCCATGCCTGCCACCGAGACCGCATGAAAATGTCTCCATGGATCGAGCAGACATCAGACCTGGACATGGGTAGTTCTCGAAATTAGGGTCCCTTTTCGGGTCCTTTTTATAGGGGGTGGCCGTACTATATTGGGGACCTAAACAGGGACCCTAATTTAGAGAATTTAGAGAACTACCCACATGCACAGGCTTCGCACGGAGATGTCCCGGATGACCTCCAGGCCAGCTCTTGTCGCTCGGAGTTCCGGTTTTCTGGGCTGGTGCCGCTTTGCGGCTCGCCTCGTCGCCGTAAAAAAACTGTAGTTGTGCAGTGTACAGCTTATACAGTGCATCGTGTGGCAAATGCAGTCCGCAGCCGCGGACGTACCCAAAGCAGCCTTAAAGGGAGTACGCACTGGACAGGTCGGATGCAACGAAGTTCTCTGCTCTGCCGTGGACTGGATATATGTCAGGTGCAGCTGCTGAGCCGCTGTGTCGCCTTGCCTGCCGCACGGGCATGTCGTGACGACGTTTCCCAACAGCGGGCTCAGTCGTTTGAAGCGTAGTTGATCCCAAGAGAGACTAAAGCTGACACATCAGCTCTACCGGACAAGGGAAGTTGAGTGAAGCGGCCACGTTGACGGAAACGGCCCGCAGCGAGGCAGCAGACGACGAATGTAGTAGCGTGGGCGAGGGCCGGTGTGCGAGCCATGGTCCGTGGCCTACACGTGTAGCTTTTGAGGGGCCCGGTCGCGCGATGATTTCGGTGATAATGCCTTGCCGGAACGGATGGCCTTTTCTGCCTTGGGCCGTGGATGATCTTGCTTCCAGCAGCACCCCGCTGGAGATCCTCGTCTGTGACGACGGCAGCAGCGATGGCTCCGAGAAGTGGCTCAAGGCCCTCGAAGCGCAGAGCCCGCAGAGCCAGGAGAGCCAGCCAGAGGAGAGGATTTTTCTGCCGGAGCGAGCGGAGGAGCAGCGAGAGGAGGAGCAACCGGAGGAGCGGGGCTTTGTCCAGCAGGCCGGTAAGCTGAAACTGGGCCCGAAAGTGTGTGGTGCTTGTTGAACGCGCTGAGGTCCCGTGGCCGGGTGAGGATGGGAGCACCCCAACGCCTGCAGCGGTCGCGGCCAAGCTCCAAAGCGCCGGACATCGTTTGGTTGTGCTGAGCCCTGACTGAGACCGTTTTGGAAGAGCGCCGCGTGATGACTCTCAGTGATCCGAGGAGCAGCGGCGGGCGCGGCCAAGGAGCAGCGCAGAACGTCACTTGCCTGGTTCTGCCTGCATGTGCTCGCGTGCAAGGCCTTGCATGTCACCCTGTTCTCATCATCTCGTCGCCTCTTTTTTCGAGGCTTGCCTGGAGGCTGCCAGCTCCCCTCTGATCGGCCTGATGGATGCAGACGACCGGGGGGACCCGGAGCGCTTTGCGCGGCTTCTGGAAGCCCTCAACAAGAACCCTGACTGGGACGGAGCCTGCAGTGCAGTGCGCATCTTTGGCTCCGTCTCCGAGGCCATAAGAGCTGTTCGTCAGAAATGCGAGGTGATGCTTCGTAAGCCCCGGACAGGGCATGGCGCGCTACGTGCAGTGGCAGAACAGCCTCCTAGAGCCGGAGGCCAGTAGAAACAGCCCGCTTAGATGTGTAGGGCCTCCTAGAGGTTTCTCAGTCTTCTCGCACTGATGAGAGCCTCTAAGATCCGAGAGGAGCTGATGCTGAATCGCTTCGTGGAAATACCTGGCTTGCACCAGTCAGGCCTTTACCCAAGGCGCGCTAAAAATCCTCCGCAAGAAAGGAAGCGTCTGCAACAAAAGGCTTGGAATTGTCCTTTCTCTGAAAGCAGGTCACTGCTCTGGCAGAAGTTGCAGGGCTATCGAGATCTGCCCGGCTGGCCGATCGACATCGACACCTGGATGCGGCCCGGTTGCGAAGACTTTGAAAGCACAGTGATGTCTCTTCAGCCTCGATGTTTTGAGAGGCGCCTGGCAGAGTCCGGAGCCCGCATTGGCAAGGTGGGGCGCAACTCAACTTCTCTCTCTTCCGGATGTCTCACTTCTATCGCGCAGCAACAAGAGTGCGTGCTGAAGCCTGAACCCTACTTCCGGTACTGGTATCTTAGGTACCGGACGAACTCTACGGCTGGCGCCAGCACGTGCTTCAGAGTACAAGGCCAGGCGAGCAGACCTCTCCCTCTCTGCAAATGCTCTCCTGTAGCGAAAAACTCCACTGCATATGAAGACATAGATGTGTGTCTTTGTGTGTGTGCGCGGCGCATGTATATATCCTTATAAGCAATATACACATGTATGTACACATACGTACATAAATATGTGTGTACACACGGGTGCATGCATATGTATGTATGTATATATATATATACATAATGTTCATATGTATCCGCCCCTCATGTATCCAAGCTTTGCGTTTGAATGTGTGCGATAGTTTGCTTTAGTCGTCATGCCCCTACAAACCTCGCCGAGCACCACTTCCATTATTATCGGTCATACCTAGACTTCTAATATGTTCGACCATGACAAATTCATCGTATGAAGTGTAGTTTCACAGTGATATAGTAGAATAGTGTTCAGCAGCTGTGATGCACACTATTTAATACTAGGCAGCCTGACATTATACAGTACATGTATTAATTGCTGAGTCCTATACTTATCCACATTCTTGTAGATTAAACCTAGCAGCTGTTATTGATGGACTATTTGCACCTGCTGCAATGCCTACCAGCACACACACAGACAAACACTCCTAGTAGAATGATGGCATGATCAGTTAATACTTTCTTGTTAACCTGCTGAGAGAGGACTGTTACTGGTGATTATCAACGAGAAGACAACATGCGCATTGCTTGCTTAATAAACTGTACATTCCTCTTGGTCACACTGTTTCGGCACTTATGAATCGATGTGGTTGTGTCTTGCTTTTTGGCTTTAACTGTTTGAGAATTACATGATCATTTGGGGTTCCGTTCATCTTAAGTCCGTGCATCATTCAGGTCATGTCCATTCTATCGAACTAGGATTTGTTGCCCTTTTTCTGCAAAATCGCTTTGGAGATTTTGCACATAGTACTTGATGACAATTAAGCCATCATGCCTGTCAGAATTTCGTTGTGGATTGTTGATACTGTACGGAGTAGGGCTCTTGACTTTAAGCACCAGTTGAACCCATTGCAAATCTGCAGCCAAAACGATTAAAGATCCCCCCAGCAAACATAAAGCAACATAACTACGCATCTTGTAGTTTTCTTTCGACGTGTGTACAGTGTAATTTAAGCCAGCATAGAAATTTTCCGTACAACTAGTTTTCCCGAAGTACGGTCTTGAAAAAGAACATGGAGTAAAGCTCCCTGCATCATACAACAATCATCGAACAAAGTGTTGTACAGGACAAGTGTTTGAATTCCATCAAGACTTGTCTGGCAATATGCAAGCTTCTTACACGCATAGGTAATCACATCACATCAGTAGGCATGTGTGCCCAACTGCAACTTCGTCCTGAATCCATTCAATCCGCTGCATCATCGAACTAAAGGTTAGACCAACTGAATTTCGCTAAGTAGAAAGACTTGTCAACTGCTTAGTGGAATTCTCTGACTCTGTTAAGATTAAATGTGATTTGCCTAGTTGTAGAACGCCACCGGTCTGAAACAAGCCAAGGGTTTAACTACACTCGTTTGCAGCGCATTGTATGACAAGTCTGATACTGATAAGAGAAGTGTATACTGAAAGAGTCAGACATGATGGATATGTTGCATCAACTGCGACACTAATAGTCACAAGAGCAACAAAGCAACAACCCAAAAAGCACAGCTGTGCCAAAACTTCCTTTATGAATAGCACGATATCTGCGGAGCACAAACGATGACCTTGACCCTCGAAAAAGAGCGATTTCAAGACAACAAGGTGCATTCAAGCGTATTCAACACGTATTGAGTTCAATACGACTCGGATCCAAGATTCAAGATTCAAGCACATACATACAGACATACATACATTCTTGCATACATACATAAGCACATAGACATATATATGTATTTAGGTATGTATGTATGTATGTATGTATGTATCTATGTATCTATGTATCTATGTATCTATGTATGTATGCATGCATGCATGCATGCATGCATGCATGCATGCTGATTTATGCTTAGGTCCATTTGCCCTGTTAGTTCCCAAGTTCCGCCAGGAACCATGGCCGCTGCGGCCTCGAGCGGCTCCGAGTCTGCAAGGCGACACGAAACCGAGCGAAGTGCGCTTTCAATCTCCCCTTGAAGCCTTTGGACACTTCTCTCGACGCCCATTCGTGTGCCGCATGAGATAGACAGATCCGACACGATGCGAGATACGACGGGTGTGGGTGGGTGGGTGTGTGTGTGTGTTTTTCTTGTGTTTTTGTGTGCTTGTGTGTGTGCATGCATGTACGTATCTGCATTAGTCTGTGTGTATGTGCGTGAGTATGTCAGTGCACATAAGCATGTATGCATACATGTATGGATGGATGATGGATGATGAATGACTGGATGGGTGTGTATATATATATATACATATATATATATACATATATATATATATACATATATATATACATATATATATATAGAGTGTATGTTAGAGGTCCGATGAGCGGCCGCAGCCCGTTCCTTGCATCTAATGAAGGAATCATGCAAGGGATTTCTGCATGCTTCGCAATGTGCTTCAGTGTAGTGTTAGAACCCCTGTGCGTGTGTGTATATATGGACAAAAATATGAATATGTATGCATGTATGTATATATGTAATTATCTATGTAGGTATGCATGTATGTATGTACATAGATGCACTATGTACTCTATGCTATATACAATGAACATCAGATCTATTCATGCGCACTGTTTGAGGCCCACTTCCTGCTCCGCTCACTGCCACCGCAGGCCATGGGTGACTCCCGAGGCAGGCAAGGTTTGGAAATTCCGCTTCCTTGTAAAGGTGCGCCGTCTGGAAATCTGGAGTGCGCCGCGGCTGCCCTCAACCAGAGAAACAGCTTGGCTGTCCGCCGAGTGAAGCTCCAGGTACTGGCCACACCCTCAACAGCTGCTGGGCGAATTTCAGGCACGGATCCCCGCCGAAAATTGGGTATGTAGAGACCCAGGCTGGAGCGAGACGCTCCAGGCGCAGATCCACGCTTTGGCCGAATCTGAAAACAAGGAGCCATTTTCCTGTGCATCGGCGTCGGTTTTTGGTTGGGGGCTTTGGCTTTGGGGCGAGGAGCACGCCTCTGTGACGGAGCTTTTGCTGGTCTCTTGGCGGCCCAAAGGCGGCCGTCGGGGAGGTGCAGCTCGAAGAGCTCCAGAGGGCGGCGGAGGTGCTGCAGCAAGGGCCACGGTGACGACTGCGGCCGAAGACGAAGCGGCTGAAGCCCAGAGCACGGGAAGCTTCAGGGCCCAGGCCGGAGGGAGATTTTTGCAGAGAAGGGTCCTAGAGGTATAAGGGGCGGTAAGGGTGATGTTCTGCATGCAAAAGTTATCGCGCAGACTCAGCAGCACTTGCCAAGCTATTATCACATGTCGCAATGGTAGCATTTACAAGTTACGGCCAGCCCAAAAAAGGGCCGCCCTTCGTTTGCCGGATGCCAACTTCGCTGGTCTGAACATGACTCGGCAAATGTCTACATCATGCGGTTGTTGACAGAAACCTCGTGAGCTGTTGGCCCTCTCCCTTTCTCTCTCATCTGGTCGCAGGGTGAAAAGCGACAGCGCCAGACGATGGAGCATACATACTCCCATGTCTGCTGAAGTCGAAGAGGGCATGCAAAAAGACTGTCCAACCTATGGATCTACCCTGTCTCTCGAAGGAGATCAGCGTGCTGACGACGGAACGCACAACGCCGCCACCCCCGATACCACTGGAGCAGAGTCCTAAAAAAAACATTCTCCGACGGAGCAGAGAAGCCGAAGCTGTCACTCAGTTCAGGTCGGACAGCGAGTCCGAGTTCGTGGCCCGAGCCGATGCCTTGTCGCATCTTCTAGCACTCCAAGCTCACAATGCTCGATGCCTCGCCAGGTATTTGCGTTCGGCAGCGAAAAGTTGCGGGAAAAGGCACGTTCCACCGGCGGAAACCGGCGGTGACCGTCTGCCCTGAACAGCCAGATGAGGCCCGACAAAGCATCGAGACCGGCAGAGGACAAGGAGGCCGTGTTTAGCGTTCGCTCATATCAAGGATAGCGAGCTGCCTTACATCTTGGCATTCTGGAAGCGCGCGGAGGCTGTGCGCTGGCACCCCGCGTGTCTCGCTGGGGTCGCTTGGATTGGCCTTCTGCGTGATGGCGGAAGCACTTCGTTTCACCTTCGCTTTTTGAGCACCGAGAAAAGACGAAGCCCGTCGGCTCCTCTAAGCTCTGCGTAATTGGAACAGGCTTCGAATCTTGTCAGGTCAGAGGGTCACGCGGGCTGCGCCCTCCACGTGCCCGGCTCTCAGCAAGTCTTTGAGCGTTCTTTGAGGAAGCGTTTTTGGGGTCATGTTCAGTCGAAGCGCTGGTGACCAGGGGCTGCGAAGACCTGCAGAGCGGCCGGCGACCACGTGAGGCCAGCTGCGAGCTGTCAGAGGCTTTAAAGACTTTGCTTCTTCTCGGCAGGGGTGCAGACGGCCGCTTCCTGGGCTTTTGAGCAGCCGTTGTCTCACCCCTGCCTTGAACTCCCTTAGGGAGCTTGAAGAGGATGCATGACAAAGTCCGATGCGTCGTCGCTTGCATTCTGATCCGAGTCTTCCGCGTTCTGAAGCAGTGGCTAGCCAGCATTCAAACCTCCGAGGAATCTGCTGCGGCTGCTTATAAGTGAGCTGTCAATGTGTCTTGCAACTAGACAATAGCAGTCGATGTGGTGGCTTTAGCAGAGGCCATCTCGCTTGATCACAGTTTGCAGTCCCACACTCTTGCAGTTGCACCCACAACACCACGTTCCCTGCCTTCAATTTGTGGTTGTCATGGCCTGGTCTCGTGTGCCATGCTTAGCAACCGTTCTCAATGCCCGAATTCTCCGAAGCTTCTCGAGCGAGGCGCGCCCGGCGTGTCCGGCGTGGTGTGCCGTCGCGGTGCTCGCGGTGATCCTTTACAGAGCCACTCAGCCAAAGCAAGAGGGAGCACTTGCCTGGCTGTGCTCCTTTTCCTCTGCAGGCCATTGATGGCTGCACAGAAGTGTTTCTGTCTCCACCCAGACAAAAGGCCGTGAACGGGGCCGGTGCCTCTCAAACGTCTTTTCTCCTTTAAAAGCGCGAAGTCCGTTCCACTGTTGAGGCGGCTGGAGCCTCCGGAGCTTTGCTGGGCTTGGGTGCAGCCGCTCCGGCAGCACATGCTTTCGAGGCGGTGAGCAGAGTGAGCTGCTGCCCATGGCCGCCCATGGCGCTTTTGGTGCCCTTCGCCAGATGCCGAACCTGGGGCAATTCTTCAGCACTGTCTGGAGAGTCGTGTCTACAGGGAGTGACGAGGCTGGAGAACCGCAGCTGTGGCCCGCGAGCAGTACTGTCGCTCTGTCGCTTTGAGGTCTACGATCCTACCACGGAGGAGGGTGCCAAGGCGGCTTCAAACCGCATCTTGAAGCAGAAGCTGTAGTTATCCTTGCTTGATCGCGACCGTCTCTCCGACAACTTTACCGACTCTCAGGCTCTGGGCCTGGCGGTCCCTCTGCCAAAGGATGGTTTCGGCGAGGTCACGCAAGATGCCTTTGCCCCAGCAGCAGTCTGTGGAAACAGGCTTTCGACTGCCTTGGATTGCTTCCCAGGACGTTCTGCCCTTCGCCTTGTTCTTGCTGGCGGCCGTCTCCTTGGTTCCTTCCAGAGGAAATCACCGAACAGAAAGTTTCAGGGAGCCGTTGAAACCGCATCGCAGTTGGTTGCCTGGGGCCTTTTGGTGGTCCCTAGCAACATGGATCGCAGCGACGGGGCGAAGCCAACGCCTCGAAGTTCAGCTTTGCTTCTCAGCTCAAGAGGGCCCTCGCTTTCTCGTCTCTCTGCAGGTCGGTTCTGTTCCCTTCCCAAGTCCCTAAGTTACAGGCCCGGAGCGGAGGACACGTTGTGTGTGTGTGCGTGCCCAAAGCATGGAAGTACTGCAGGAAAGTTCGGTGTTCGGATTGCAGCTTCTGGCTTCGAGCTCGCCCCCCCCCGTCCCCGTTTTCTTTGGGCAGCGACAATGGTCCTGCCCCATGATCCTCTATGACAACAAGAGTATCTTATCCCTCTCTTGCAAATACCATGGCAGCGTCTTCCCGAAGGCCGCTCCAAGGAGGTACAAAGAAGAGCTCGATTTAAGATCTCTCTTTGCCTGCTTTTTCAGGCGACCTTGATAGCTCTTCCTTTCGTCATCGCAGTCATAGTCCTGAAAGCCCTGGTTCAAGCCGAGCAGATCAGCTGGAGTCCCAGATGCGACTTGTTTCGCTCCGTAAAAAGCGGCGTTACTGGCGGCTACATTGCTTATGGCCGACGCAGGTCTCGATGATCTTGATTTGATCACAGACGGCTCTGTGTACGGTGCCTTTAGTTCGATACTTAGTGGACCGCCCTACATGGTGAAGCATTCAGCGGGTAATTTCCTTCTGTTCCAGGCTTGGTCCTGAGCTTCACTTTGGTCTTTCGATGTCAGCAAGCTTACCAGCGCTACATTGAGTCTGCCAAAGCAATGCACACCATGAGCGCAGAGCCTCGAAAGAGCAAGGAGTCGGCCTCGACTATCTACATAGCCGCATCTCTATATGTATATTCGAATGTGAATATACATATATTATCATTATGCTTATGTATATAAATAAGAACGAAGGATATAGACATCCATCTCTCTCTCTATATATATATATATATGTGTGTGTGTGTGTGCATGCATGCACACATACATATATTATGCACATGCATACTGGACATAGAGATACTGTCAGCATCAATAAACCCCCGTGAACCTGGTCGGGGTTGTGAAAGGTGTTCGGTCTTAACTGGACTTCCCATTGTCTCGGAAGATGCCACAGGCTTGAAGGGGGAGGGCAGACAAGAAATTGGACAATGGGTTCCGTTTGGGACGTGGAAGTGGAAGCCGTATCCTTCGGAGTTCAGGAGAGATGCCGAGACCAGGGAACTGGCGTTGAACACAACAGCTCCCTAAATCCGGGCAGCAAAAACGGACTGCTGCCTTGGCAAGACCCACCATCAAAAGATGTACGGTGTACAAAGAACTAATTATTCATGTCCTAGGCACCTTAGACGTGAAAACTCAAAGTTTATCCCCGCGCCGATCAGCAAAAAATATGACGAAACTCCTCGACGACCATAACGACCACGGCCACTACGACCACCACGCAGCTCAGGAGACTAATTGGCAAGAGTCCACACTAGACATGAGGAAACTCAGGAGACCACCAAGGGACCACCAGTAGACCACCAGGACATGGCGGGATTGAGGAGGATTCGGGAGCGCCTGAGCTGACGGAATTCGGTAGTAGGACACCCAAAAATTCATTCCCCAAGGCTGCGTCAAGGTTTTCGAAGCCCAACCGCGGCTCATGTACAATGGACCCGTGGGACAAGAGCGAATTTTACTGTGCATCACAGTAACCGTGGCGCCTTTGGGCGCTTGCAATGCGGCCACCGGAATTCAGTGTCTTTCTCGACGCAGACGCAGTGTTACCAAGCTGTTGGGCCTGTTGGGAGAACAAATTAGGTGACCACCGTGGGAAGACCCTATGCCAGAGAATGCAATCATAACCCATCAACGGAAAACAAAGCCAGACGTTTGCATGTCCCAGTGCCAAAAGGCAACCCGGCAACAACGAAGGAAGTAAGGACGGCCGAATGGGACAGAGCAAGAGAAAGCAAACAAGAACCCACTACACAGGAGTCCACTCGCAAGAAACATGCAGACCGGAGCTAATAAGATGCATGAGACATGGCAACTCGAGCGAACGAACAACCAGGACCCAGGAGTCCGACCCAATGAGGTAAAACAAACCAGCAAAATAAAACCCAAGGCCACAGGAGTCCAACTGAGATCCTGCAAAACCGCCAGCAAAAAACTGGGCCAGAGTCTGTCAACAGGCAAAGCAGACTTAGGACATTGGACTCCTACCACAAGACAAAACGAACCGGAGCAAACAAGAAGCCCGGACACACGACACAAAGCAAGCCGGAGCAATCAGGAAGCCCAGGACACGGAAGTCCGACTGCACGAGACAGAGCAAGCCAACGTTTGTTAACTTGTTAGATTTTGAACTCAGCTATTCTCCGGTCTACTCCTCGCCCTATCTCCCGGCACGCAACCCATGAGAATCCCTGGAGTGCCCAAAGGCAGAGACATTCAGAGAATCCCCTTTGAAGCCCTGGATTCCTTGGATGCAAAGAATGCCCGGAGATTCCCTGGGCGACCAAGCCCAGAGGATCCCCTAAGAATTAAGAATCTGTGGAGTGCCCAACTGCAGAGACTCCCATCAGAATCCTGGACTACGCAGCATTTGAGTTTAAGTCTGAACCCTCAAAAGCCCGAGCCGCTAAATCCGACCTTGGGGTTTGTGCGGTTGCTCCGGTCTGCTTTGCCTTGCGCGGGCACCCTGTCCCTGGTTTGTCGGCTTGCTTTGTCACAGCGGACTCTGTGCCGTTTAGTCCGGCGCTTTCTCTGGCAGTCGGACTTCCGCGTCCTAGGTTCATGATGGCTCCTGGTTGCCGTTCTGCTGCGTAACCACCGGCGTTGTGTTTGCTCCTTTTCGTTTTAGTTTATGCGCGGTCGGAGTCTAATGTCCTGGCTTCTTGCTTGTTTCGGAGAGCGGTGTCTCTTGTGGTTGGACTTCTGTGTCCTGGGTCTTTGCTCGCTCCAGTGTTGCGCGGTTCTGTTGCAGTTCGTCAAGAGCTTCAGACAGGGCGTGAGACACAGAAAAATAGCGATGTGAAGCGAGGTTCTGCTGTGCACCGCCACCATGTTTGTGTGCAGGTATGCCTTTCTCTCGTGTAGGATAGCTGGATGGACGCTCAGATGTGCGGATACAGCGATGCTGCGGAATTTGAACGGGGGGCACGCATGTTTCGGCATGTAAGCATTACATGGACATGTAAGTACATGTATGTTAAGTTTGACGCAAAGATACTGCCTGTTTCGGAAGCTCAAGACAGAAAGACATTGTAAGATGCACCATGTGCATATTATATATATATATATTTTTCTCTTTACACACTCATGCATATATAACCGCTTAGTGCTTTTTTGGTACAGAGGTACAGACAGCTTCTGTATGCAGCCGTCCTTTGTGTTTTCTTGTCGCCTTTTAGGAATGGATCGACGCTTGCGGCAGCCTGCTCTCTTTCAGCAAAGCATCTCACAGATCTGACAGCCTTGCACTCGGTGCACCCACTGCGCTATTCACTTATTCAGTGTTCCCTTGAAACCAGGAGAAAAGGCGCAGTTTGAAGGCGTCATGGTCCGATTGCTTCTTGGCACATCAAAGAGGCGATTCCAGAGAACCTGGAAGTTCAAATCCATTCAATGCTTCAATTGGGGGCCACGTTCTCCCAAGAAGCCAGCCGAAACTCAATTCCCTGGAGAAGCAAGCTTTCCCGCAGCTTACATGTTTGTCGCGTGTTAGATGTTGCAGATGGTAACGCCCCCCCCCCCCCCCTTTCACGTTTGCCGCGCGGCATTGCTTGTGCGTATACACCGACGAGTTTTTTTAGCATAAACACCTTACATAAATGGTGTCAAAAATTTCCGCATGTGCTATTTGCACAAACATTCACAGTAAATCCACGGCATGTGTAAGCCTGGCTTCAGTCATGACATGTATGTATGTTCAACTGCCGTTCTGCCCAGAGATAGATAGGCAGGCATGTAAAGACATAATTCCTTTTCCAGATATATCCAGACAGCATAGAATTAAATGTTCATGTAAATATATTGTATGGCTACGCGCAGTACTACATTTCATGCATGCTCTTGTGACAGCGCTGATTCTACGTATAAATAACGACTTATTCACACGTGTAGATGCCGACGGATTCCATCAGTTTTGGCCGGGTAGAATGAATACATTGCAAAAACAGGCCACATATATGTTGTCAAAGTTTCGCAAGTGCAAACATGTGCAGCAGTCTCAATGTTCGCCAAAGGCAAACAGGCAGATACATAGATACATATACCTACATACATATGTATATATAGATGCCTTTTTATACACTCTGTTTAGGTTAACACATACATAAGCTACATTTCATAGTCATGTCATCGACTTACATGCAAACCAGCAGGACCACTCGGAAAGCTAGGGGTAAGCGCATGCAAGGCCCCTTTTAACAGTTTGCGTGACCGAAGATGCCACGGGTCCCTGACGCTCATGATGCTGGGTCCCTGCCCCC
>CAJNJA010099585.1:17160-46418 GCA_905231915.1 Symbiodinium necroappetens
CGGTCAAGCTCGCTTTCCGTTGAGGGTTTTCCCAAGCCTTTGAGCCATTTGTTGTACATAGAACTTCTCGGGGGTACTAAGCAGACTTGCTGAGTCAACTCGTTTTGAGGGCGCAGCCTTTCCCAAAGGGCTTTGAGCCATTCGTTGTAAATAGTTTGGTTGTGCCATCAGTCCTAATGCCAGAACTGAAAGAGCAAGGTAGATGATGCTCATGATGCTGGGTCGTTCATGATGCTGGGTCCCTGGCCCCCTACCCATGCAAATCCCGACCGCCCTCCCCCTCTCCAAAGCCCCCACTTGACAGTCAATACAGCGTTCCACGCGCAGTCAAGCTCGACTTCCCCCACCCGAAACCTGTGGCTGCTTCCCTGCCCCAACCCATGCAAGGTAGATGATGCTCATGATGCTAAGTCCCTGCCCCCCGTGATGCTCATGATGCTGGGTCCCTGCCCCCATGCAACTACCGACTGCCCCCCCCTTCTCCCTGACATTAAATACAACCCTTCCCTCGAGGTCATGCTCGCTTCCGTCATCTGCTGATGTCTGCCTATATGGAACACGATGGGTGTTCATTGAGTTGTGTCTACCTACACCGACAGCATGCCCTAGTTTGAGCTGCTTTGGAAATATTTGCTACCACAACAGAAGATTACATGCATGAACATAACCAAAGGAGTCGTCCTATCTTGCCGTTTTGTTTTGTAGTTGTTATTGTTGCTGCTGGTGTATTACAGCCATGATGAATAAAACTATGTCCACATATGCTCCTGCGGCAAAAACGACCAATACGCAATACTAACACGATACAATAGAAAAAATAGATAAGCACAGCAGATCTTGCGATCTTGCCAATTTTCCGTTCGCAGCTTCATTAAATATGTCTTGGCGAACAGAAAGCAAATCTTCACTTCCCGACAGAAGCTTCCGTGGGTCAATTCGGGGGGCTAGCCAGATGGTCTACTTAACCAGACCAGACATTGCGTGCAGTGCTTGTGCAATTCAAGTGTGCTTCGTGTGCTTCGAGGTTTTGCCTTATGCATGCCTGTGCCATGGAAGATCTGTGCAACAAGGCCATTTGTCAGCTACCGGCAAGCATTGCAAACGACCCCAGTCTCTGTCATCACTGTGCCGCGACAAGTCGCTACATGCAAATAGCGGGTGCCTTGCGGGCAGGGAGATCACTTCAAGCTGTTGGACATCGAGGCAGGTGATGGTGTTCGATCTGCAGCAGGACTTATGACTTACTGTACGGCCCGCTAAGATGTTAGCTCCAGGTGTTCTTGCCGGAAGACCTCAAGCTCCTCGAGCAGCCAGACGGAGCGAACACGCTGGAGAATCCGATATCTATGCAAATCCAATATGCTGAGTCCCAAGTCGAGCTGTTCCGAATCACCCTGAGCCCCCCTGTTCTGCCTGACCAAAACAAACAGCTCAGGTCTTCATCTGGATCAAATACTTGATCGTACAAGGTATCCAGAGCCGAGGCCTCAGCCAGGTACTGCTGTGGACCAGGTACTTTCTGTAGGGCGCAAGGGGTGCATATGGTAATGATTTTTCCGCGCCCGCACACCCCTAAGCTGTCAAGCCTAAAAGGCAGGCTGCAGACCTGCGGCCGAGTGAGACGGATGTAAAGAAACGCACATTGACTTGACACTGCTAGAACAGCTTCATGGAAAAGACTCTGACGCGACAACAAAATCCGCACCAACAAGCTCTGCACTTCTGAGGTGGTTTGTTGGACGTCCCTCCGCCGATTCTCACGCGTGCCTACCAGGAGATTGGCGCTGGAATGGCTCAATTCCACAACGCGCAGATGATCTCCATGTGGCCCTTCCCCTTTCCCTACGCCCAGCTCAGCCTCTTCCTCTCAGTGCCTGGGCCCGGAGAGTTGTGCCGAGTTTGGGGGGGTGTGATCGGGCGGTGTGGGGCTCGGAAGGTGCTTCACTTGTTTCTGAGCCCCATCATCATGCTGAAGTACACAAGCAGTGTTTGGGCATCAGCCCTCCTGACTTACATCTCCATCGTCTGCGTGATGTCCCTGAACCTCAGTGCACTTGGCACATTTTGCTTCTTGAGGTGAAACAGGCTGGGCGGTCCGTGAATAATCACTTTTTGAGCGGCTTTTCCGCCATCAATTTGCTGCTCCGTCGGCCGGAGTCGCAATGCTGATTGTGTACCGAATGCTGCGATAGTACAGCCGCAGCTTGTCATGACGACGGCGATGGCAAAGCGGCCACAGCTTCGAGTCGCGACGGGCGGGGCATGTCTCGGCTCCTGCTTGAGGGTGTGCAAGTTACGGGTACTCGTAGTGACTGGCAGTGTTTAAACACTCTCGCACTCTGCGAGGAACATCATCGGGGTGGAGCTGGAGAATCCTTTTGGCGAGGACACGAACGATCTACCTGCAGCAGAGACTCACGAGCAATTCCGACACCATATCTTGCTCCTTGCCGACCCGGGGGCGTGGCAGGTTCCCAGGACGAAGGATAGCTTTAGCACTGGCTTCGAGCAGTTGCGGAACGCCTCCGGTCGGCGGGTGAGCTTGAAGCAGCACCTCAACAGCACCGCCCATCTGGATTCGGACCTGGCGAAGGACATGAAGGCCACGGACACTGCGGGCGAGGCGAACGGGCCAGGGCCGCAGAACCCGCAAACAAGTCCGAAAAGCCACGGCCACGACCCCGGCCACGGGCAGAGCCCTCACGGAGGTCAGCACTTTGCTGCGGACCCAAAGCAGGTCGAGATTCTGGAACGCTGGCTCAGCAGACAATCTTCGATGTTAGAAAGCTTCCTGACAAAGCAGCAGGCCCTCATGGAACAGATGCTCAGGTTCCGCAATGTTGAGGCAAGAGCTCTTATGGCAAAAACTACATAAAAAGCGGATCTGCTCCGAAGTCCTCTTTCCTTTCCCTTTTAGGTGAAGGCTTCGAACGGGCCCTCGGTCTTCACTCCCGAGGGCTGCTGCTCCATCAGCGCGATGCGACCCAGGCGGGAGAAGTGGGGAAGAGTGCGCAAGAACTCTGAGGCCTTGCCTTCTGCCTCTGCCCCTCTGAGGCCTCTGGTTTGAAACCCGGTGACCATCCTTCCGGACGGGGCCTCGCAGGCTGCCGCTGCGCCCGAGGCCAGGTTTTCCAGGCGAGAAGCGACGAGATAAGCCTTCAGAGCACCTAAGAACTCATGCGCCGATGATGATGTGCCCCAGAGACGAGAGGGTCAGCTCTTGTGCAACTCTTTATCCCTAAGACCCAGACCATGTCTCGGATTGCATCGGCGAACTTAAAGAAGATGCGTATTGCTTGCGCCCAGGCATGCATGTGCACTCGTTTGATGGTCTTTGCAGCTACTGCTCTCCTGATTTTTGAGATATTTTTGTGGTTGTTGCTATCATCGCCGTTTTGAGTATCATAGCTGTGATTACTGTGGTTACTGCTATACCTGTTAGTATTATGATCATTGTCGTTGCTGCCAGCCTGATCTACTAGATAGGTGTTGCTTGCTTTGCATAGGTATTTGCATGTATCGTTGCTGTTGCTGATATCCATGCATATTGAAGTACTCGCAATGAGCTTGGCCACCGAAGCGTAATTGTCCGTTCACGTCGTCTTTCTCGCAATCCATGCAGACATAGGGAATTGGGACGAGATTTCGTTCCAATTCCAGCTTCCAAACGGAGCCGTTTCACCACATCTTCGCCCCGATGCAGCTCAAGGCTTTGCAAAAGTCCTTTGGACTGGGCACCGCAGTTCTGCACTCCTGAGCGTCACAGGGTGCTTGATCGCAAGGTGTATGTTCCAGACGAGATTAAGGCGCTCCCAGCAGAGGCACTTCGGAGCCCTCTTTTACAAAGCCGGAGAACGGCTTTCAAGTGTTTTCTGCGTCCTGAGGCTCCGATCTTGAAGAGCCGCCGTCTGCGGGACAGAGCAGTTGGAGAGCTCGAGAGCTTGCGTCAGTTGCGAGGAGGTGCCAGGCCGGTGAGAGCCCAAGTGAGCTATTCTGAGCAGGATCCCGATGGAGAGCTCTTGCTGCCGCTGAAGACCGCGAAGAAAGGCAAGGCAAAGAAGAAAGCTGTCGGGCGGCATCCTCAGACCAGGGCATGGCAGCGCAGGGTAGCGCAGGTCATTTTGTTTGTGTCATCTTGCGACCATATATAGAGCCTTGCACACTTGACAAAGGTTCAATACTCCGCGTACGAAGAAGTGACCTGACTGGCGTTGACATTTGCATTTGAGCTCCAAAAGCAAGGAAAATGTGAGGGCCACGAGAGAGATCACGGATCACGAAATCAGCCTTCGCTGCTTCAAAGCATGGTGTGAGCGCCGACCTGAGAACAAAAAGTAAACGCGATCGGCTTCAGCGGAGGTTTGGAGGAGCCGGGGAAAGGACCATCGGAAACTCTCTGCAGCCAGCGAGATGAGTAGCGAAATTGAAAGTATCATGAATCTGCATCCGCCAACACTTGCAAGCCGGAAAGTGACAGACTCTCGCCAGGTTTTGTGGGAATTGTCCTTCCCCCGGCAACTCGGTAGCCATCGGGAGACCGTAGAATTTGGTGGGTGAGAAGGGCGCCATGTACAGCTTGCCAATGACGGCTGTCGCTGGTAACCAGCAGCTGCATTGACTGGGCAGGGGCCCTGCCAAATCCTAGGTCATGCACCATCAGGCTCTGTACTGAGCTCCCGATTTGACTGCCGTCCGCATGTTGTTCAGGCTTCGCGTGATGCCCTTCAAGAAGCATATCAGGCGACCCGGTCTCATAATCAGCTTGACTGGAATTGATGGAAGCTCCAGGCCCGGCAAGATTGAAGCCAGCCCTGATGGCGATGCCTTGGTCGTCCATTTCACCTCCGAGATCACCCACTTGGATGAGGAGCCCTGCAAATCTGAGTTTTCCAAGATTGCTCACGTAGTCATGATGCCATGGCACCAGCAGGATGGCATGCCCATCAATGCCAAACCGCCAAGTCTTACAAATGAACTGTTCAGACTTCAGCCAGGCCGATGGCCCCTTTGGTTGCGGAGACCCAATGCCAGGTGGAGAAGATGCCAGACAAGCGCGAGGTGCCTATTGGCGAAGCCATGCGAGGCACACCTCGTCATCATACCCCCCCATGGGAGCAGGGGCGAAACTGCATCCATGTGCTGTGGGAGGTCTCCGTGAAGAGGATCTACCTGCGCTGGCACAGGAGATTGTCGAGAAGCGACTTGACGAAACTCTGGCCCGGGGTTCTTTTCGGGCTATCCAAACTCGGATGAATTGTGGGTCCCGGAGTCAATCGCAACAGCAGCACAACTGAGGTGCCGCTACATCCCTGAAAGCAAGACTTCGCAAGTGGCGAAGGCTTCTGCACAGTTCCCGCTTGATGGCGTCATGTATGATGTACCGTCCAGGAATGCTGCACAAGGATCATTACATTAGTGTTCAAGCATGGGGGTCGTCTGCCAGATTCTCGATCTTCACATTCCTGAGAACTCTTGTCATTTGCAAACTCTGGGGTCAAGCAGCTCGTTGCAAATCCTTGCGAGCTAGTTCTGCGACACGTGGCTGTGCGGTCCCCAGGAGAGTAATTTTAAACGGATGTAAGCCCAATGTGACACGAGCACTGTCTTCTTCCTTTATGTGTGCTCGTAACCAGGTATTCTCAATCATGGCAGAGGTTCGCCAGACCGCTGGAGGAGCGTGCGCCTGCCTCCTTTATCGTGAACCCAGCCATGCATGCAAGCGGCTGCTTCCGTGGTGTTTGGCCTTGCGGCAGATTCCTTGGCCCAGATTCATAGCAGGTCCACCCTTTGCTTGGGCTTGACGGAGAAGGAAAGCACTCAAGTCCCTTGCCTCGGATCCTAGCTCCGAGGCTGGAGAGTTCTCAAGAGTCCCACGGCCAAGGCTACTGCAGAAGCGAGTGCCTCCCGGTCGATGCTTCCTCCAGGACTCGAGCTTTGTGTGTTCCATGCTATGTGACACCCAGAAGTGTGCGCGTGTGTGTGTGTGTGTGTGTGTGTGTGTGCGTGCGCGTGCGTGCGCGTGCGTGCGTGCGTGCGCGTGCGTGCGCGTGCGTGCCGCTGCTTAGGCGGCAAATCCACAATCTGCCTGGGCATGGACAGCGTTCAACAAGTCCCGAAGCGCGAGACCCTGGCACCACCAGGCACAGGCTCTGTGCGTCTTAATGCGCTTATCTAGCACTGTTGATGCTGCCAACATGCAAGGCGGCAAATCCACAATCTGCCTGGGAATGGAGACGGCCGCTGCCGCTCCGCCGTCATCCAACGCTTTTGCTTGTGGTGCGCACCAGAACTCCGGAAACGTCCTGACCGAGCGGCCCACAACAATGCTTTCAGCTCCACCCGGTGGCAAGGCCACTCTCTGTTTGGGAATGTACACCGACACTGAGCACTTCGAGGCGAAGCAGGCAAAGGATGGAGAAACTGAGACAAGCTCCCGGCCGCCTGCGGGGAAGAGCACTGTCTTGCGATCCTCTACGACCGAGACTGACAACCTATCCACCCGCCCCGTCGGTGGAAAGGATCACATCGTCCTGGGCGCTGAGACTTTGGAGCTTCAAGACTCCGGAAATCGGGTTACGGCTGGTGGAAACAGCAGCATCTGCTTCGGCACGGACACCAGCCGCCGACTCAGTGCTCTGGAGCAGCTCAGAAACGCTAGCAGTGGCACATGGGTGTCGCATGGGTAGTTCCCTAAATTAGGGTCCCCAATGCAGGAAAGGGCACCCGAATTTCGAAAGCCACCCGACATGGCATGAAGGTGAGTGGCGGGTCTCCTCCAAAGCCCTTGGGCAGCCCGTGGAAGCCTCGGCTCCGACCTCCGAGTCCGAGGCGCGGTGACCGCACGCCTCGCAAGAACTACCCCCCTACTTCGTACTGGAGCCTCTCAGCTAAGATTGCTAATTGAAGCTTTCCCTGGCACAGGAGAAGGACGCGCCAGTCCCTGCGCAGGAGATGGATCCTCTGGAGTCTCTGGAGGTTGAGACAGTGCTTTCTCAGATTTTGGGACAGCACTCTCGAGTTTTCAGGCCCCAGTTAGCGAAGATCAGCCTGACTTGGAGGCAGGAAAGAGCGCCCAGACAGAGGAACATATAGCAGCGTCCTTCTGCTCAGGCTCTCGCCCCAACTCCGGTGCGGGTCCCACCCGGAGGCGCCAGAGTCCGAAGCTCTGTCCGCAGATGGAGAAACCAACGGATCAAAGCCACGCAGGGTTGGCCTCGGTGGTGCTGGGAACTGCCAGCGAGGGGAAGCGAGAGGACCTCCATGTTGGCTAACCTTTCCATGCTCGAAAAAAATGAGTAGAGACAGGATCCTGACGCAAAGCTCGAGGTCAAGCACCTGAAGCAGGAGCCATATTATTCCGGTTGCCGCCGATAAACGCCTGCTCCCAGTCCCTCGCGGAACACAGCCAGGATCTGCCCACGCCTGCGCGCAGCATTCGTGCCCCACCCGGTGGCGCAATGGGCCAAGACAGCCTCAAGCGCTGTAGACACTGGCAGTCAGACGTGATGTCTTCCCAGTCGTCGCAGCAGGCTCCAGAATCCAGTTTTTCTGGTGACCGAGGCCGCCACCGTGCTCCTAGGCTGAGGCCACCTGTAATTTCAGCCGCCTCGTGAAACATGCAGAAGTAATTCGGCAGCGCCGCTTTCCCTGTTTTTTGGCACTGGTATCGTCCTAATTGCAGCGTGGAAGCATATAGGAAACCGGAGTCTGTCCTCGGGATCGACAGGAGTGCTGAAACAAATTCATTCCAAATGGTGCGCGCGACTTCAAGTGCAGCTAGCACGAAGACTGGGAGAAAAGCCTGCGACTGCAGCTTGAAATGTTGCTCTTGTGCTGAAGTTCCTCGAGCCGATACTTGGTGTTGTGTCTTGCCGCGGCAGGTGCTCAAGAAGCTTTACGGACTACAAGCCTCAGATGCGCCAAAAGCTCAGACTGACCTGCACCCGCCACTTTGCTGATTTCTGCCAAGCTGGAGGCCATTCAGCAAGGATTTCGGCGCAGGCGGAAATGAATTTGGCTTCAGCAAGCCTTTAAAAGCCTTTACCTGCAGCTCGCAAGAGGTGCCACGCAGTCCTCCACGAATCGGACTTCCGGTGGCGACTCCGTGCTTCCTGCGCAGCCCGCTGACTCAGGGCATCCCAGCATCGGCCCATGGACGTGTAGGGCGCCATGTGCGCGCAGGCTAGAGGACCTGCTGCCCAGCGCATCCGCGTCGACCTCGGCCACTTTTTCCGTACCTATCTCCTCTATAATAATATCATTACCTATATCTATCTATATTCTATACATACATATATATATATGTGCTTTCCTAGAAGAACTCCCATCACCAAAAGAGCTGCGGCAGCCCACGGGCCGAATGGTGTAGAGCTGTCAGGTGATTTTGGGTACCCGCTGAGAAAGGCGAACTCTGTAGATCGAGGTGGTGCATTCCGAGCGCGTAGGGGAAAAGACAGGGGGAGGCAGGCGACGGAGAGGCAAATTTTATGTAAACCTGATCAAAAGATACTCTGCCTCAGAAGGGTTTCTGAGGTCCGAAACTTGGACGAGTACGTAGAGGAGCTCTACGAGGAGCCCGACAATCTCTTTAGAAACGGAGCTGAGCAGACAAGGAAGCAGAAAGAACGGAAGGGGAAGTCTTGTCGGAAGCAGGAGCACATGGACATGAAGGTCCGAGGTGCTCAAAGGCTTCTCAGACTTTGCACGGAGGCTGTCACCTAGATCCTAAGAAAAGAGCAACACACATGGACTGCAGAGCAGTCTTGGCAGGTCCGCATCCTGGACCAGATGACGGAGCACCCCACTCTGCTAGGGGCATTCTTCCCGGAACTGAAAGGGCTCTGCGAAAGCCCTCCTTGAGAGCTTTCGGCATTCGAGGTGCTGAGTCGGGAGCTTCGCGAAAATGCCAAGCGCAGCTACGAGCTGGCTGTGGCCATCACAGGCTTGGAGCTGAATGGAATAACATCCTTCGCACCTCATTCGTGTATGTAAATATTATGCAGTACCATATACTTACATCATCATGTGCACAAAAACAGCATGTGTGCACTGTAGACATATGTGATTAGTATGTGATTATTTGACACACACACACACACATTGCTCGCTGCTGTTTGCTCTCGGAGGCATCTTCCTAATCCTTGCGAACTTCTCCTGCTTCCACGTCGCCCTGAAGCGACACCAGTGCGGGGAGGTGACCATGCGCGTTCTCGAGCCGCAGCCCTACAGGCAGAAGAGAAGCCCAATTCAGGGTCGAATAGGTAAGGCGGCAGGTGATCCCGGTTTTTTGTTGGATTGCTGCTAGCTTCCGACCCGAGGTATGAGAGCAAGCGGCGCAATGTCATGAAGAACGAATTGGTGCAGACACAAGAGCAGATGGTCCGACTCCCAGCATCAGAGGGAAGTGCGCTCGAGCTCCCCCTTTTGGTAAGGCGAATTCGCAGTCGCCTGATGAGTCGGAGCCTGCAGAGAACCGAGCATTCCGGACTCATCCGAGCCAGAGCAAGCCAGGCGCACGCGACTACAGCGCACCCTCGGCAAATGTCGGGCGCGCCTTGAACGACAGGCAGCCAACAACAAAACTCCCATTCCCTCCATACGTACACACTGCCTTGTTTGCCAGGACCACTTGCTGCAGATTTGCCTTCTGGTCCTCCGTGCAATGTCGGAGGACTGGCCACGGTCCCACGCTCCCATGATCTTGGTTATTAACTCCATTCGGCTGCAGGATACTGCTCAGGAGCTGAAATTTGTGAAGCAGAAGCTCTGCCAAATGCTGGTGCCGATGCTCGGCAGACAGCACGAGGACCAGACTGGAGGGCCCCAGTTTCTCGGGAGTCAAGGGCCTAGGTGAAGAGAAGTGGCACCGGATCGAAGAGCTGCCGACGGTTTTGCAGGATCTGCTCTTGAGCACTCTGAGCATGTTGCACAAGCTCACCATCTTTGAGCAGAACAAGGCTGTGCTTACTCGCCCTTCTGAAACATGCGAATGTAGCCAGAGATTGGGGGGGGGCCCTTTTTTTTGTTCGTTCAGGACCAGCTCTTGAAGGAGGAGGTCTTCCAACGCCTGGCCGAGCTCCTGGGCCACCCGGCGCCCGAGGCGCGCGGCAAAGCACCGCGGCAACGCCTCCCGTCTTCCCTTTGTGCGAATCGCGCATTAAGAGAGGTCGCCTTCCTGGCGATGAGAGTGCCGGGATCCCTTGAACTAGCTCGTTGGCTCAACTTGGAGAACTGGATGCTTTCTTCCCGATAAGGTGTTACAACCTCTCCTTCGACTCCAAAGGTCGATCCTTCCTCGTCAGCCAGCAGCTTCCCCTGCAGCAGAGCCCATTCTAACAACTCATAGCACTTATTCTTAATGCTGCGGCTCAGGAGCAACGTGGTTGCCAGGCTCATGGCCGCGGCCGTCACGTCCCAAAGCGCGAAGCCACCCTTCAAAGCGGCCGGGTGCCCCGGTAAAACCAATTCGGCCTCCGCCCCGAAGCCCGTGCAGCAAGGTTTCCCTGAGGCTGCTCTACCACCTCACGCTGGATCCTGCGGCGAGGCGGGGAGCCCCTCGGTATCCCATCTGTCACTCTGCAACTCAACTGGAAGGTCGACCCTGACAAGTCGCCACCCGACCATCGCTTCCATGGCACTGCAGCTCGTAGTGCCTCAGCCGGTCTTCAGCCCCCATAGTTGATATATAAACCACTAAAAGGAAAAGTCCCATTAAAAAGCCCAGGGAGCCGGAAATTTGTAGACCGCTCCACAGGCACAGAGCAAAGAGAAGGCCCGGGCCCTGCGAGTGCGCGGCAGAGTGGGCTGCAGAGGAGCGGCCTTGCAGTGAGCAGGAGCCGGAGGCACTCGCTCTGCTTCTGAACCTCGCAGCGGATGAGGTGAGATGAAGTTTATGCTAGAATGTACTATACTAGAATATACCATAATATACTACAATATACTATACTATATTATACTATACTATACTATACTTATGCGGCAACAGCCTGAAGAGCAAAGTGGTGTGGCTTCAGGCGGCTGCCTGCTTGCTCTTGGCAGAGGAGGCCTTTGTGACGGTGGCTTTGCGGGGCATCAAGGGCAGCCAGGTCATCCTCAAGGCACAGGGCACACGGCAGCTTCCCTGCGCACTCGAGTCGCTGAGAGCTGCGTGGCTTCTCGCAGGTCTTGCGGCACATTGCTTCCCACCAAGCGAGCCGCTCCATCCTCCTTGACGTGATGGGCGGAGGCACTTTTTCGCTGATCCTTGCACCATCAGCACTGCTGCTGCAGCAACCCCCGAAATCTTTCTCCTGAGACAGGTCCTGATGCCCCTGGCTCAAGCTCGGCTCTTAGACATGAATCCTTGTGGTGGCGCTGGCTTTCTCTTCACATCTCTTGAACGGCTCTGCGCCAAGGCCACGCGTGGCTCCTGGAGGTGTGCCTCTGCAGTCGCTGTGACAGAGAGTTCCATGAGACACGGTCTCCGGACAGTTGGTGCGACTGGCGCAGAGCACGGCGGCCGACAGGCTCCGGGCCTTGGGGCCTCACTGTCTTGGTGCGCTTGTCACATCGAACTTGATGGAGGCACGACGTGCTCGTTGAAGCCTTGGGCATCTTAGCAGCGCTGGACTGCAGCAGCCCAGAGGCTGTCAAGCGGCTGTGTGTTTCTGTGACTGCTCTTTCTGGTGGCCTTTCGTATGTTCTTCGAAGGTTCCCTGGCCTGAGCTTTGTGAAGCGGGCCTCCTCGAACTCTTACCAAGGCGACAAGCTTGAACTGAAGCGTGGTCTTGATAGCCCAAGACTGTAATCATTGCAATCGCGGTGGTGACTGACGAACAGGCTCTTAATGGTCGGCTTCTCCGAGGATGATGTGGTCCTGGAGGTGGTGAGAAGGGCCCAAGGGCCCAAGTGCTTGGCCACGTTTCCTCACAGCGGTCAAGCAGAGGCCGTCATGCTGCTCAGCGTCTTGGCCCTGGATCCGCCGTCGGCGGCGCTGCTGGCGAACTCCAAGGTTGATGGGAGCGTATGCATGTACTCATGTGGTAAAATGATCATGCTGTACCTGGTGATACCTGGTACTATATATTGCTATATACTACTAGTACAACCTTCCTCCAAGTCTGAGAATCGCGCCCTCTCCCTCGAGGTCCTACACCTGTTGCCAGACGTGATGGCCGCCAAGACGAAGGATGCTGATCTCATGGTGCGCGACCGCCGATGGGCGACGACTCCTCCCGAGTTTCTTCGGCTTTGCAGGTGCAGTCGACCTTCTTGCTCCGTTGCCTCATCATGTCCGATGCGACGCGAGATGCCGGAGACCTCGGACTGACTGGGAGATCCATGATCCATGGCAACAAAAAAGCTGTCGTCGCCCAAGGCAGTTCTACAGACGGACGCCCCTGCGCGTGTTCTGGAGCTCTCCTCAGCCGTCCCTGCAAAGCTTAACAAGCACCGATGACTTCGCTTTCGCCGGCAAGGAGCTCCTGCGGTCTCCAGAGCCTGCGGTGCAGGACTGGGCCCCACGAGGCTTTGCTGAATTCTGCGCTCCGCGTCCTTTTGCTGAGGATGCGGCACACGAGCTCTTGGAGATCATCGCCGCTGCCGCGCACCCATATGCTTCCACTCCCGAGCGCGGCCGCATGCGGATAAGACCTGCTAGACAGAGTGGCGAGAGAACCAAGATGTGCGGCAAGTGTTCCGAGAGGCAGTTAAGGAAAACCTGAAAGCCTAAACCCAAAAAAGAGAGGCGCTTCTCGACTTGCTAGGCCGAGGCACAGGCCGGACGAGCGAGCCGATGGACCAAGCATCTCCAGGAGAGAGCTTCAGGGTTCTACAGTAGCCGCAAGGGGTGTGGCTAAGAGGGCTCCGCATCCGTTCGCCTCTTTTCTAAGAGGAGTACAAGTACAAAGTGCACAACAGCGAGCCGCAGCCCCGGAGAGGAAACGGAAAGGGGCTTAGACTGTTGGCGCTTCCCAGAGAGGTGGCTGGATGCCGAGAGCGAGGCCAAGCCACGCCGCAATAAGGCCGCCGAGCTTTGTTGCAAGGGGCAAGTTGAAGAGGTAAAAGAGGCAGGGCAGACGGCTCCCCGACTTCGACTCGGAAGGAGACTGAGCACCGGTCGCCTTCGCGGGATCCGTCCAAGCGGAGCACTCTCACCGCGACTGCAGCGACCACTGGAGGAGAGATCTGAAATTAGTTGTCATACTGTAAATGGAGCTCAAGGTATACATCACCAGCAGACCACTTCAAGTGTGTCAGGCTGGGGCGAATCCAGCGACCTTGACGACCGCCGGGAGGAGAAGCGAGGGAGAAAAAAGCGTGTGAAGCCCCGGCCCCAAATTCACAACATGACACAAGAAATGACCCGAAGTTTCCCCGTATCACCATTCCGGCAAGCTTGCGAGCTGGGCAGTCAACTTCAGGTGATGGAACCTGGTGGGAGAAGATCCTTTGCTTCAGCTTCGGCCGCTTTGGTGAACAGGGGGGTTGCATACCTTGGCCAACATGCCCAAGGTCTAAGAGCAGGCTTTGAGTTTCTAAGAGGGCACTTCGGGGGTGGTTCTCCGAACTTCAAAGTTCGTCGAGGCCTTCTTGTGGAGGACCGGAGAAGGTTCACGGCGCATGCCGCATGCTGCAGAGAGAGAGAGAGAGAGAGAGAGAGAGAGAGAGAGAGAGAGAGCGAGCAGAGCAACATGTCTATTATTCCGAAAGATCTCAAGTCACTGCCGTGTTTCGTAAGGCGTCATCACGGAACACAGACATGATGGTTCGCAAATCCGAAAAATCACCTCGAAGCACGCCTAGTCAAAGAGCATTTGGGTGGTGTGATCCTGGGAATCGCATGCTTCCAGTTCGCGGTGCTCACCTCCTCCAGCCATGCGTGTTGTGCTGTCAAGAGCATCTGCTGACGTGTGTCACAAGAACACCGTGGATCAGGACCTACACCTGATGCGCATGATGCTTGTATCCTTCCTATCTTGCTCCGGCCGAGGCGCACAATGCTCTGCTACAGTAGCAAGCAACGGGGCATGCCAGCAATTCTTGCTGTATCGAAGCAAGCCGTTGCAGCTGATGCGCATTTTGCTCGTGATGCTCGGCTGCAAAAGGATTGAAGCAATCAAGGGGCTACGCAGCTCACAAGCACAATGCTCAGCATGCTTCCCTGCCCGAAGCCCCTGTCGTTCACAAACCAAAGTTACGCTTGCACAGTGCAGACGTCTTTTGTGTGTAATGGCATAATTTCTCTGCTGCCCGTTATAGAAATCAAGCCGCTCGAGCGAGAGCCGCCTCGGGGACGGTCGACGGGGCGGGGCAGAGCTTGCCAGAAGTCGGAGGACCAGGAAATGGAGAGGCCGCTTATCGCACCCCTCAAAAAGGAAAGGGGGGGTGTGAGGTCGTGGTCCCATGACATGGTCCCATGGCCCAGGCCTCCGGCACATTTAGGGAACTGTCAGGAACAAGTAGAGTCTTTGTCTTGCTGTGGTTACAGGCGGGTCCAAAAAGAGCACGACAAGAAGCCAAGCATGCCAAGCATCCCCAAGAGCTGCACGTGCACCTTGCGGATACTAGCTGATGCACACTGCTCGTGATGCATGCCCCCCCCCTTCCTTCAATAAAGTACAGAGAAGCGGCAACTGCAGCCGATGCTCGTGATGTGCTCGCGCCCGTACCTGTGGCACGTCAGACCAGCAGCAATTCTGTCTCCGACCCGGCCGCTGCAGAAAGCACTTGCAACTTGCTTCTGACATGTTTATCTGGTGCTCAATGCCTCTCGTCAGTGAGAGTATCGAGAGTATCGGACTTCCACCCACACTGCAACCGACGTGTGATGCTGTCTCCAGTTTCTGCCCATGACCGCCAAGGTGCACGAAGGACTTCAGAAGCGAAGGTTGGGGAGTTCTTTGGAAGGTGCGAGCTAGGTTTTTTTCCTGGGAGTTCTGAAACAGATTTGCCCACTGACATGGAGCGAAAATACGCTTCAACGAATCGTTTCCTGCACAGCTGAGCAGCCACACGATCTGTAACAGCGAAGAGAGTTTTACTCTTTTACCTATGACCTATGCAGAGATGGAAAACCTGGCATTCAGCCATATGCTGCAATCGGCTGCATCCGGCCACGGTGGCAAAGTGCTCAACAGCTCACTTAAAGGTGACGTGCTCCGTAAACGTATTCGGCCTGCATTGACTGCAAGGCTGGGTCAATTCATGCATGCCAGGCTCAACTGCTTGGCTTTCACGCTGTCCGCCAGCCTCCAGAGCAGCCACAGTTTGCAGCATTGAAAAAACACTGGAAAGCAGTCCTGATAGGTGTTTTCACAGTCTGGTTGGTGTAGATTGTGCCATGACGAGAGGCAGAAGCAGAAGCACGCAAAGCGTTTGGGTTTCTCTGTCGAGAGCCAGAACGATTCTGGTTGGCAGGTACTCGCACCTGTACAGTGCTTGCCAGTCCTAAGTGCTACAAGGCTCTGCCAGAGATGCCGTTGCAGTGCTCACACCGCATATGACCAATGCTAGCGAGACGGCACGACCCCTCGAATTCGTTGACAAAATCTTGCAAATGTGGCCGAGCTGATTCGCAGACAGCCGAAACTGTTTCCACTAGTGGCTTCGAGCATTTGGGCTCGAATCTCTGACTGAAGCAACTGGCCTAACATAGATGGCCCTGACCCCAAACGGTTACAAGCGCATTCTCCCAAACGCCCGGCTTCTTCTAGTGACGATTATCACATCAAGACCACTCTGAGTGTCTAAGACATACAACGGTTCCGCCGTGCCCTCTGCCAATTAGGACAGGTGACTGTGCCTGTGGAAAGCAGCACAGTGCCTTTTGACGGAGGTCCCCTTCGATGAGTTCTCAATGATCCTTGCCGGTGTTGCTTCAACTTTGCAGATGCCCAAAGCACGGAAGCCGGCGACATCCTGGAAAAGCGGTGCCGACGGGACCCAAGACGAAGAGAGGTGCTGGGTTCCCCTTGCAATCATCGTGATCCGATTCAAGGTGCCCAGGACTATCAGGCACGATCTCTGGGCTCAAGATTGCTCTGGCCTGCAGATAGATGCATGGTCGTGGGAAGGCGACCGTGGAGAGTCTTCGATATGGAGATGGAGCATCGGCCCCGGAAGAGCCGATCAGGTGGTTGTCTGTCGATGCTCTGTCCTCATGCCCAGGCAGCGCCTCTTGCAAGCGGAGAACACTTCAGGAACGTTTTCATGCCAACGGCAGAAAGTCCCCATTAAATCATTTGGTGTACTACTGAAAACGATGGTGCTCTTTGGGTTCAAGCTACGGGCGCGTTGTTGTTGATCATGACCTACACCAGCAGAGCAGGCAGAGAGATTGTCGAAGCGCTGTGAAACAGGTCGGAATATGGAGCTTTCTCAGCTTTGAAGCATCGATTGGCCGTCCATGCATGTGGTGCAGACCAGCGCCAGCAAGGCACGGTACCACGGTGCACTCGAAGCTGCCGCCTCGAAACAAGCACAGGATGTCCGGAAGCGCTTCAGCACCCTGCTGCCGCACGAGGACATGCGAGTCCGTGTCAACTCCCCTCCCGCCTCCCTCGCTTTAGGCATCCCTCGCGAGCCGCCGGCAAAGGCCGCGATCTCAGTTGCTAGGGACATCCAAAAGCCAACGTCCTCAGAGACGCTGCGACCGAGGATCACTGCTGAGTCGCCTGGCCTCGCTTTCTTTGAGCCTGACATCACGCGTGCCGCTTGAGCCAGGCAGAGGCGTGCCTCTCAACGTTTCCAGCGCTTGCAGGCGGAGACGTAAGAATCGTAAGATCTTTAAAGGTGCCCATATAGGAGCTTCCACTGGTGACACAGGTCGTAGTCCGGCTGCTGCCAGCTCCGGAGGCGGAGCTCGCGCCAAGCCGAGCAAAAAAAGGCGCCATGCTGAGAGCTCTTGCATTCAGAATTGCCGAGGCTACGGCCTTTCTCCAATGGCGCGGCCTTGTTGCCAAGCACCAGCGATGTCATGCCGAGGAGATGTGGCAGATCTGGCTGGTCCAGCTTTCGAGCTCCTTCGAAGCCTGACCTGGAAGGATCTGGTTGCTACGACTTTGTTGCCCAGTACCCGGACATGTTGCACTCAGACAAACCACACACAGTCTCGCAGATAATATGTGTAAATGATGTATATGTATGCGTGTATGTGTGTTGCTACACTGTGTGTGTATATATAATATATATATATATATATAATATATATAAAATATATATATATATATGTTTATTTGTTTATTTATACATTTATTTATCTATAAGATATAGAAGAACAACAGTACTGATAGTGATAGCAAGAAAAATAATAGTACTAATAGTAACAATATCAATACTACTAAGAATACTAACTGATCTCTCTCTCTCTCTCTCTCTGATGCTATCGCAGGGAAATAAGTAGATAGAGGGAAATGACTTCGGATCCTGAACAGCGTGCTAAGGTTTGCAGCGTGGAAAGGATGTGTGCTAGCTGAGGTGTGCTATGCTGTTTGGGTTGGAGTGGCATCACTCGTTCTGTTGGCAGGTGCACGCGCGGAGGGAACAGACCTCGGCAGAGGACTGCACTCTGCCTGATCCCGCTTCCATCATGCCAACCATTGGACGCTGGCCTTCTCGTGAAACTAAGTTTAAGGCTTTCTGCAGAAAACATGCCTGCGATTGAGGCAGCACCACTGTCAACATTCAACATGAAGGGTGGCGGCTACTGTGGCACAGAGAGCACTTCCGAGTGGTGTTGGGTCTAATCCGCTCAGCCATGGCTGTCCGCACTGGTCGCTATTGGGCCGTGCTGCCGCTGGCGCTGTTCGCCTACCTGAACGGAGGGCAGCTGGCCTCCACCTCCGCCCCGTCGCTGCCTCGGCGAGCACTGGGCGCCTTGGGGGCTGGCGCCCTTGGGGCACGGGCCCAGCCGGGCAACGCGGCGACGTGGCTCCCGCGACCGGCATCCGGAGCCATCTCCGGCGGCGTGCTGCCACTGACCATAGGAGCGACTTTTTCATTAATCGGCACATTACTACACTTACTGACTTACTCTTCGTGATTCTTTGTGCTCGCGTTGGAGAGTCTCGAGCCAGGACTTGGTACCTGCTTGGTCTCTGAGGGAGATGTGACCAGGCAAGTCCACATGAAAAGGAGCTTTGACCGACCGCCTGAGCGCCAGGCAGGTCTCCAGTGCTTTGGACACTGGCTACCGCGTCATCGACACAGCACAGAGGTATGGCGGCTGGGCTCTAATTCTGCAAACCGTATGAAGGGAGAGGGCCATCGGCCGCTTGAGGCAATGAAGCCGGCATCGGCCGAGCGTTGAAGGAGGCATTTGACAAGGGCCTTCGCCGTGAAGAAGTCTTCGTCACCACCAAGGCCCAGCCCAGACAAATGCTGCCTGCAGTGCCTGTGTGCCTGTCCAGTCGATCTCGTGCAGCAACACCAGTCAGAGCAGCCCTGGAATCTGTTTGGTGTTTGCACGCATGCCAGCCTGCTGCAACGCTTGTCGTTGAGCCACATGGACCTTAGATCGCTGCTTTCCTGTCATTTGCAACTGCAGTTCTCTTGATGTTGGTATCGTAGCTGTAGTGGTTTCTGTTCGCAGCCGTGACTGCGAAGGGTGAAGGTGAAGGTTGATTCTTTCCATGTTAAGCATGCAAGGCAGTTCGAGCACTTGGCAGGCACACGGATCAACCAGACAAGAACCCACAAAGCCTTGTTGCGAAGAGTTCCTGTGATACCCTTCACCGGTGCCTACTTGTCAACACAGTCCCGGAGGTCTGGCCCACGAATTACGGCTTCGACAAGGCAATCAGCTCAGTGCAGGACTCGGCGAAGAAGCTGGGTCTCGAGGCCGTCGCAACACACATACTCGAGAGGTTTGATGCCCATAGGGCCTAACTCGCCCCTCAAGCCTGGCGTGTGAGAGAGAGAGAGAGAGAGACTCTGTCACAGACTGAGAGAGTAGCCATTTTGGCTCAAGTGTCCACACCTTTGGTGAGGGGGCTTGTGTTGCTCCCTGGCATTGGGGGGGGACACTCGGGGTTGCCCTCGAGCTGTAACTCCAGAGCAGCCTTCGGGATTTTCCCAGCGGCGCTTGAGTCGCACGTCCGCTGCCACTCCAATCGAGTGACCCGTCGCGAAGCCTTCACACCATCCTGAACTACTCCACCCTAGCCATAGTGGGTGCGGGGATGAGGCATAGATGCGCGCTCTAAAGTTCGGGCAGTGCTAAGCACCCCAATGCCTCTTTCCCTCTGAATCCAGATGGGGAAGGGGGCGCTTAGACGCGGGTCCAGGAGACTGGATTCATTCCCTGCGGAGGGCAGGAAGGAAGGAAGGCAGGAAGAGACTGACTGACAAGGCGGTCGTTAGGCCCTCAAACCCCAAGCAAGCAAGACAGATAGACAGAGAAGCCTGCGGGGAAGTCGGCGTATGGTAAACTCGACGTTTGATACTTTCTGTGTTCATTGTTGTCTTGATGTCGACATGTCCGCAAACTTGCTGCATGTGTCTGATGAGCAAAAAACGGGGGGTATGTGCATCTTCTTCGAACCTATTTGTGTGAAATCCTGGTGAGTGGTCTTCTCGGAGGCCATTGACCTGGTCTTACCGCATTGGCCTGGTCTCAGCACCAGCATCGAGGCTGCAGAGTCGAACTTCCGGCTCCGGCGAGAAACCTGGAAAGCCTTGGAGCAAATGAAGAAGGCACAGGGACCGTAGGGTTCAGGGATAAGGTCCGATAAGGCTTTGTGAAGCTTCAGAATTAGGTTTGGGGTCACTGGGGCAAGGATGGCCTTGTCAAGAACATCGGTGTGTCCAACTACAATGACCGACATCTTACAGAGCTTCTCGACTATGCTGACACCCTTCCGATGGCAAGCCAGTTCGAGATCCATCCATTCAACACGCGCGAGATGCTGGTACAGAAATGCCAACAGCTTGGCATCAGGGTCAACGCGTACTCACCGCTGGGAGGAAAGGGCAACCCCAACCAGGCGGCATGCGTGCTGGTAATGCTGGTCTGTGACTAAATAGTATAATCCCCGTGCCTTTGCTGTTCCATCGTTGATGCCTTTGTTCAGGGTTTTTGGAACATGAGCTCGCCGTGATCTACGTAGCTCGCCTTGGCAGGTAACCGACAAGCTGCTTTCGTTACAATTGCTGACAGACATCGGTTCGGCACATGGGAAGACCCCAGCGCGGCTTGAAAGCAAATGGCAGCTACCTGTTAGACAGAGATAGACTTTGGAAGATCAGCATATTCGCGAATGTGCGCTGCAGAGGCAGACGATCCTGCGGTGGCACCTGCAGCGAGGCGTGACGCCAATCCCAAAGGCCAGTTCTGCAAGTCGATTGGGTGAGAATTTCGACGTCTTCGACTTCGAGCTGAGCGATCAAGAGATGCAGGATGGGGAGTCTTAGTGTTCCCCCGAGATTTTAAAGTGAAAGTCCGCCCTGCAGCTATAATATGCAACTTGAGGTAGTTCATTTTCTGCCGCATCATCATTGACAATGATTTGTATGGGGATGGTGTTTCTGATGGTGGACAATGATCTGTCTTGCTGGTGCTTCCTGTTCCCCAGTTGCAGTTGCAATGCCATTCCCAACTGGCGAGGAGATTTCAGGACTTGATCGACGGCGTTTTGCAGTGATGGACTCCGAAGTGTTCCTTTAGAATCAGAATTTGCCACGAGTCTCTGCAACGTTGCCAAAAGTTGACAGATAAGTGCCTCGCGGTTGGCTCTGCCAGAGCGCAAACACTGCTCGGTGGCCGGCTTGGCAAGGAGCGGCGTGGACGCCTGGCCAACATGCAACTCCATCTTGTGAAGGAGAGTAGGAGCCTCGTCAGCCGTGATCGACCTCTTGCGATGGTGCGCTCTGGCAGAGTCTGGCAGGGAGGTTCCGTCGGCTTGCAGATGCGCGGGCAACGCTTGCTGGTGTCCAGGCGCTGGCATCGGCTTTTTCTGCGAAAGCATGTGCCGTGCTCATTCTGCAGGTGCTGGAAGCGAAGCTGCCCGCGGGTGTTGTCGGCGTGGTTCCGATCCGTGCTGTCCTTGTCGGAACTGGGCAAAGTGCAAAGCATTGCTTCGCTGTACTCGTAGCTTCATCTTCCCAGGTGCCACTGAGGAGGTCCAGGCCCTTTGCTTCGCCGCGTGGCAGCTTCGGACTGCCGGCAACTCAAAGCCCCGTTGGCACCTTCCTCGGGCACGTGCCCCTGCCCACCGCGTGCGCCTAGGCCAAGAACGCTGTTGGAAGAGGCTCTTCCGGCCCGCCACAGGCTCACTGAGCTTCTTGGCCCATCTGTCAGGTAATTTGCAATCGCGTGGGGAAAAGCAGGCGGACGCAGAGGTCCTCTCGTACCGCGATATTGGATTCCCTGCATTGCTGGCAGATCTTCGAGCACAGCAAAGCTCATTCTTCACTCCGCGCTGGGAACAGCAAGCTGTGGCGACCTCAGTGTCAGGGCAATGCTTGAGCTTCGGGCAAAGACCCCAGCAGAGCAGGATGCTGCATGCTGTCAGATGCTGGCGCCCCAGGACAGAGCTATCACCGCTCATGTTTCATCCTCCGACGGCAGGCTTGACTGCCTGGTGTCGCATCTGCTTCACGAAGAAATGTCATCGTCACGGCCAGAAGTGGAGACCCCCAGCCAGTGTGATTTTAGCCGCTGGTTTGCCTTGAGGCAGAGTCTGTGACTGACAAAGGCAGACGCTGACACTCACGTGGCAATGCAGGGACGTCGTGCGTCGCAGCCAGGTGCCGCGAGCCAAGCTTCTGATCCAAGAAGTGGCGAGTTCTGCCACGACCCGATGGCCTCGATGGCCTCACGCCACGCTTTCAAAGGTTTGCAGCATGGGCCCTTGTCCAGCTCTCAGGTTGAGCTCAAAGTCGAAGTGGATCAAGGAGAACCGGTGTCTTGTGTCCCAAGGTTGCTCGGAGTTCCTTCTCCAGAAAACGGGCCGCCAAAGTTGCGCCTCTTCTTCTGCAAGCTGCCAAGCTCGAGCTCTGGAGCCACGAAATCGTCACTTCAGGTCCAAGGCAGTCATCACGGCCAGGAACTCGAAAGGCCTTTGCCGAGTGCCCCTCCAAGTCTTGGTTTGCGCTGCTTGCAAAAGCCATCAAATCTCTACCTCGCCGCCTCCGGGGACAATTGTGACCATAGCACCGTACCTTAAAGAAACGTGGAGATGAATTCCTGTACATGATGCGAGCTAGAATTGGTAGAACAGTATACATCAGACATTTTCGCTGTTCGAGACACGTGGTCCGGGTCGGGTGCAGCGATCTGGATCTCAGTAGAATTTGAGGGGTCAGAAGCACCCTCTGAAGTTCTCTGACACAGGGATCTGCAAAGCTAAAAGAGGAGATGCCCCAGCCTCCTATCAGCGACGGGAACTCCGTAAGAAAGGAAGCGCCGTTGCTGCACAATACAGCACTGCATTACGAATGGGAGATGTAACCGGCAGGTGGAGTAAACGAGGCAACAATCTGAATGAAGCCCAAGAAGAAGCTCATCCAGCTTGCCCTCAGCAAGCCAGATCTCGAACCCCGTGCTGACTCAGAGATGGCACAATCCATGACTTGACGAAGTACTGGAAGTCAACGCGACAGCGCACCAACCGCTGATCAGGGACACTGCCCTCCCTGACTTGGACGGTTCATGGTTGGTGCCAGAAGCCTCCATATCCAGTGCTACGGACTTGCCAGTCAATGACAAATGCTATGAAGACCCGCGCCTCGCCATGCGACGCCCATCTCTTTCCAGCCGGAACTTCGCTTGTCGCCTAGAGGCCTAGAGTCTAGAGGCTCCCGCATCCACCTCCAAAAGCCTAGCCGAGCTGCTAGCTCTGGCGTAACTCAGCGATCCAGCAACACTCGTGTCAGCCTTGCAGCCACTCGCCAAGCTGTATTCCTGGTGAGCCGATCACGACGCACATCATTTTCCACAAAGGTACGGAGCACCACACCACTTGTCAATGTCGACGAGGTACCGTCAATGTAAGAGCCTTAATTGGCATCCGGATAGGATCGCACAGTAGAATAAAAGAAGCCATGTGTGGATTGGCGTGTCCCCACAACCCAGGCAATGACATCTGACACTGGGGCTAACAGTTGCTCCAGCACTGAAGCTGGCGATCTGAGCCCTGGACATAGACGAAGATATTTTGTCACGCAAACAACAGAAGCAGTAGCAGAGAACAACAAAGCACGATACAGCAGCTGCTCGTGCATTGAGGGTCTGATTGACACCAGACGGCTTGCAATCCGATCACTTTTTTGGAATTGTTGTACTGTGGAGGTATTTTGGGGATGGAGATGTGCCGCTGCGGTTGGCAGAAGCGAGCAGCAAGTGCAGCAGGCACGGGATTGCATGAAGACTGACCACCTACGATCACGTGTCTCCTCAACTTCGTCAAGTTCGCAAAATTTAGAAGCTCACTTCGTTCTTGCAGGAGGCACGAGCAAGCGCCAAGGACTGCCGTGCGCTTTGCAAGGAGGCAGGCGGCTAGTGCGAGCGACGGCGATTGCCTCCCATATCTCTCTCTTTCTCCAGCGATCTCTGCATATTTCGGGTATGGCGTCTCACACAGTCAACTTGACATGATGATACAGACGCGTTTGGATCACGTGTTTACACGTTGAGGCACTTGGGGTTTCAGCACGCTACACCCATTCTCAGGCAATGTTCGGAGACACGGCTTGAGCACTGAAAGATCTGAAAGGTAAATAGGGTAAAGATGTTGGGTTGAAGTGCTTCACAGCCAAAGAACTTGCGGGCAGCTTTCGCCAGCATGCCGGCCGCGTTTCGTGGAATACAAACTGGATCAGGATAGTCGCGAGAGTAAAGGCTAGACGGACTCGAATACGAGTCTATATGTATATACAGATATGCTACATACACATGTACCTGTACGTTGGATTGTTGTGAGTGTTTGTTGTGAAAACTGTCAATATGTTCAGAAGGCTATGTCTACAGTCAGCATTCCGTGGCAAGAATCTGGCAGGCATGAGACCTACTTGATCAGAGTTTCCAGGGATCGTCTGCCACCGTCACCTCCATCACCCACATGATTCGTCATTGCCGTCGTCGGGATTGGTTTGATAAGTGGAGAGCTCATGCAAGGTTGACGAGGGGAGGATTTAATGCGTTTCTGTTTCTGTTGGTCGCGTTTTTCGTGGCTGAACGTACAGTGTACACCGGCCCCCATCCCGTGGCAGTCGCAGGGAAGCTGTACTCGTTTGCTTGAGTGTCCTCCGCCTCCTAGAGTCTTGCAGACATTCGGTTCAGGTGGACATCCGTAAGTTCAGGGAGTTGTACCCCAATCTGCGGCAACAGGTGGAGGATCGCTCCAACCGCTGGAAGGCCGTCCAGTCAGCATTGAACAGAACAGAACTGCAACAGTCAACACATTCGCCGTCCAGGAGCGGGCGCTGCATTTGCCAAGACACCTCGTGTCGAGACAGGCGAAATAATGCGAGCACCTGTTGCGTGGCGCTCTCTAACTCTAAAGGGTCGAAGAAGAAAGTCAGCAGGTGCTGTGGGCCTGGCGACTTGCAGTGAGCTCTGAGAGCCGTGAGGTCCCTATCTGCCCCATCTGAGGCGAGCGTAGCTTGACGATGTGAAAGAAATCCCCCCAGGCCCGGAGCGCGAGCTTGCTTGGTGGCTTTGGCGCCGGGCAACGGGTCTCCAAGTCAAGGCTCCGCGGTTTTTCTCTCCTTTCTTTCGGGGCAGCAGCGCAAGAAGCCGGCGTAAGCCTTGGCGTACTCAGGCTCTCACCTGGTACAGCTGGGAGCGCTGGGTTTCCCGGGCTGCCGCCATGCGAAGGCAGGGCCGGGACAATGGCATAAAGAGACCTCTGCGCCGCTTTTGCTCCGAGGCTCATCTTCGCCTCCTGGCGACAGGTTCTGCAGCTCCAAAGCCTCGGGCGCCGGAGCGCCACAGCACTCAGATTTCACAGGACTTCACCTCTTCGGAGCAGCTTTATTGACCTGTCCTGCCTGGTAGTGCCTTAGTGCCACTTGGATGCTTAGGGCTCAAAAAAGCACATGCCGGTCGCGGCCTTCTGCCGAGGCAAGCCAGCTGGAAGCACTGCAACTGCACACCTCCGCCGTGACGCAGGCCTGGTCAAGGATCCCACTTTGAGCTTCCTGACACCCGTAGAAGTGTTTATGGCCCTTATGGCCATGTGGCCGGCCATGCCTGCGCTTGCATCTCCGACAGGCACTTCGGACCCGCGTCCGCAAGGCGGAGTGCAATCAGATTTTCGTTGTCCGATGTCAGTAGCAGCTGTGAGAGCGCGTGGGCACAGCAAGGCTTTCCGTGGTGCTGTGGATTTTGCAGCATCAAGCCAGCGCGCATCTCAAGAGCAACTTTGTTCTCTCTCTGACCTGTGTTCCCCAAGCCTGGTTTCAGGTCACAGAGCCTCTCGGAAAAAACATCAGAATTCGGGGGCCTTGGACTCATCTTGGCCCCCGAGGCACAGCCCAAAGAAGCTCAGGTCTCTTGTGCAAGGCTTTCGGGCGATGGCGGCGATGTTTGGCCACTGCCCCGGCCAAACCCGAGCTGGGAGAGCTCGAGGCCGTCCGAGTTCAACTTCTCGCCGCCCAGCCCCGACCTAAGTTTTCTCCCCGCGGTGAAGCTCTGACCTGATCCCGACCACGGCTTAGGCGCCAGAGCTCTGCCCTTCAACAAGCCTTCTGCGGCCAGCAGAGGTTGAGGCCAGGCGCCTCTGTCCATCCCTGCCATGTGGGCCACCATGCCACGATGTGCAGCGCAGGGCCCTGGGCTTCAGAGACCTTGCGTTCATGCCGCACTGCCGCCCTTCACACACAGGGAGTCCGGCTAGGCTAGTCCTAGAGAGCTAAAGAGCTCGAGTGCCAGGCACTGGCGTCTCTCTGCATCTGCCGGGCCCGAGAAGCGGAGGAACTCCGGCACGCGCCTCACGGCTCCCTGAGCCGTGAGCCGAATCCCGTCCCTGTCCTCCCAAAGTACCTGCAGGTGAAGTTGCGAAGAAGATGCAGCAGCTCGAAGAGCAGCGGGGCACTGAGCGAAGCCCTTTAGTGAGAAAACATCGGGAGACCATCCAACGACCTGTTTGTGTCACGCTTCAACCGGCAGCAGGAGGCCTCTGTGAGACGGGACCAGAGGATGAGAAGGGGCCAGAAGTCATGAGGTTACAGGGAACAAACGCATGCCAACTCGAGGTCTTGCTTGTGTGCCGCCATATCGTATTTGCTTTCTGGTGAGGTTCCGCAGCATGGTCGCTCTACTGAACGGCTCCCGGGACAGCTTCTTCAACACGAAGACGCATGCGCAGGACCGCGATCAGCCTCTGCCCGGGAGCGGCCTTTTGCCTTCCAGAGCAGAGGACCGGCTACTGATGAGAAGGGTACTGCAGCACTTGAAGCTGCACACGCAGGCCCTTTGCTGCAAGGTTAGCTGATTCAAGCCGGTAGATATCTGTCTCAGGCTGAAAGAGCCGACCGAGAGCTTTCGGCAGTAGCCTCGGTCCTCGCGCAGCTACTTGGAAGTCTCGGAAAGTCTGAGCACAATCTGTTGCGGTGCGAAGCGGCTCCGAGGCAAACGAAGCCTGTCCTAAGCTCAGCTGACAGTTCTGGGGGGGCGACACAGTTAGAGACCCCCTTGCCCCTTTTGGGCTATCGGCACCACCCGCCCCAATCTAAGATATACAATATGGAAAATCCTATTCACACTCTAGATCCCAATACTCCTATCTATCCAGGTGCCATATCTCAAAAGGGGCGAGGGGGTTCTTATTCAATTTAGGGGTTTAGGTTGCGCTCTAGATTGCCCCACCCGCTATGAAGCAAGCGGCCTACGTGAACATCCTCCCCTTCGGCGGGTTTCAGGCTCGCCTCCCTCCCAGCATGCTGTCAATGAGACCATGTGGACGGCTGATGTCACTGACATGATGACACGATCACTGAGAGCTTTACTTTCGTTAATGAGTCTAGGGCTTGCTAAGGGTATCCCTTCTGGAACCCCCCCCCCCCGCCAATTGCAAATTCGCTTCATGCGGCTTTCGTCATCAAGCGCAGGCCACAAGCGGTAGATGTAGATCGCCATGGCGTCGTTTCGACCAGTTGAAGGGAGCGAGTTCACAGCCATCTCAGACACACCGGGACAAAAGCGTGGGTGGGCTTATGAAGCAGAGATCCGCCAGCGGCTCCGTTGCGAGAGTCCGGAACAGAATCGCACGTTCCAGCTGCCGCAGGCAAAAAGCTTGAGCCAGGAAGATAAGGAATATTTGAGCAGTTTGCATGAGACGCTGTACAACCTGACACATTTCAGTGTTGGGCAGCCGCTGTTAGAGAAGATTTACGACAACTCGCGTCAAGATCATGACGCATTCAGAGAAGCAAGCTGTGATGCAATTGTGGGCCATGACGTGGACATAGTGAGTATGTTGAAAGAACAGGCATACCCTTTCTACGGGGCTCGACATGGAAGACAGGGAAACGGATTGCAATTCTGGAGGTGAGCTTCTCTTGTGCGTTGGTGTGGCTTAAAGTGTATCAGCTGGAGAGGTGCCTTATGATTGCTACAGCTGCTGGCAAGTTGGATCTCGCAAGCTGTGCAGCAGGGGTGGTTATCAACGGCCAGCCCTTAACGTGTGACTGGAAAACTGGTCTTGAGCAATTTCGTCCAGATGGTCCAGTACGACAGCTGGTCGAGCAGGGGCGCTTCCACATGGTGCACTTGCCATTGGCACGAGTCCAAGAAGTAGACAGAATCCATGCAGACTATCGCGGCCAACTGAATCGGAAAAACCGGGCTCCCTGGCCGAAAGAATCATCCCAGAGTGGTGACGGACAGTGCTGTACCCCCTTTACTCTTCACCCCTTTGTCGATAACTTTGACCTAGCCCCCCTGAACGACGCAATACCCTGCATCCAAGGTGATCGGGCTGCTTCTGGTTTTGCTCGCACTGCTTCTTGTCTGGCTCGCTTACCTCCACATAATCCCCCCTGGATCCAGTGAGCCTGCCTGAGCGCGAGCTATGAAGGGTTTCGCCGCTGATTGCGATGCTGTTGTGCAGCACTCCCAGATACACAGAGTCAACTGTTCTGACTCTTGGAGTCAGCTGGTGAAGAAATTCGCTGCTGAAACGATGCAGGGAGTTGTCAGCAGCAATGCTCCGCCACCACTTCCCCCTGCGCAAGGAGTCCGATGAACCTACACGCGTCCTCGGTCACTACACCACCGAGCCCTACGACCAGTTCCACCTCTACCTCTGCAAGTGCCTTGGTTAATATATAAAAGTACTTTCAAAAAATAGAACAAATAAAGATAAGCCCCAAATTTTAAAACATAACGGTTTTAAACCGATAAAATCGCAAAAAACGCAACACAAATATTGGAAAACCCTATACGCAAACATGCAGATAGCAAAAAAACACCAAAATCAAATTTGACAACTCGGGTGTAGTGATCTTTTTGGGTTTAGGACGCTCGGCAGAGCCTCGCGAGCATTCGCGACGGCATCAACCATAGCATTATAATATTAATAATGTTATAACTGCTTTATACCAACGAAAACACATACTCCCATAATTTCTTCGGTTGTTGTGTTTCAATAATCCCTCCAACCGACCAGCCAAAATCAAAACATTCTCGTATAATTTCTTTTACTATAACTTCCTTACTAATTTCAAAGCCGTTAAATCTCACAGTAGCGGTTGTAATATTGTAATGTGCGATTTCTTGTTTAACTTCTTCTATATCGGTTAAATGCCAACAGACAGCATATAGTAACATACAGTGACATCCACCGTGAAATATAAGACGCTCGTGGTCTGGATGGTTTTTGATATTTACAAATTGCCTCATTGTCTTTCGCAGTGGGTCATTTGACCTTCTGATGATGTTTTTGCATTTTCGCCTGTCCATATATATATATCCATGTTGCGGTTACGAAATAGTAAGTGAAATATTATTCTTAGGACTTTGTTTAACTTTGAACGTTTGAGGTTTGCATCAAAATCTTTAATTTCTAAAATCTTCCTCGTGCACCTATCGCCATACACCTATCGCACTTGTCATATTCGCATACACGATTACATATATTAATCTGCAACTTGTTATTTAGCACCCTTACTTTGTTCACTTCTTCGCACTTCCAACAATTTTCAATCTTGAACATTTCCCTGTTAATATATATAGATCTCATTTCTTTAAATGCTTTCTAAAGAAAGTTTTTATCAAAAGAAAATTAAACCTTCAACAATTCAAAGCGTAAATACGCTCTATTGTTACCTTCAACATAATA
>CAJNJA010099586.1:0-18924 GCA_905231915.1 Symbiodinium necroappetens
GGCAACTCGCAGTCGAAGCTGGGATTATTGCGGGTGCTGACATTATCGCCGGCTACGTATGTACCACGCTGGCTGATTGCCAAGATTGCATAGCGGCTAAATCTCGACCGCATCGCCTTGTTGAACGCACAGTCTGCACCTGTGCCTGGCATACCTGGCCCGCCGCAGTGAACGAAGACAACCGGTGGATCACTGACGTTGGGCGGCATATGCAGCATGACCTCAAGGTCCAGAAACGGCGTCACGTCTTTGTCCTCTGGATGAGGGCTCATCGGAACCGTCAGGGTTCCCACGTGCATCCCGGAATTTTGTCCGATTAAGTCCGGGATCCAGTCCGGGAGCTTCTTCCAAATCAGCCCCGGCTTGGGATTCAGGAGCCCGCACTCTTGCGTCGGTTCTGGACTGGGGCCTGGAGTGGGGCCCGGAGGCGGGCTGGGAGTCGGGTCTGGGGCTGGGCCTGGAGCGTCGCTGGCACTGCCACAGGAGAGAAGCCTCTTGCAGCACTGGTGTCGTACTTGGCAGTGAATTGCTGCCGCATCGCAGGAAGTCACGCCTGCATCGAAGCACCACCACGGGTCATTCCCCGAGCCAGCATCCAGCTGAAGCAGCGACGAGGGAGTGGAATCGTCTCCCTCATCGCATCGTCCTTCACCGCACTGGGCTGCCCCATGGCAAAGGAGTGTGCAGAAGAGGGCCAGGCCACACCAGCACAGTGGCACGAGTGCTCACCTCGCTGAAGCTACAGCCTGATTTGCACCATGCACAGGTAAGCTCAACTGTGTGCAGAGGACACAAATCGGTCTTCTTGGGCTTCTCTGCGGAAGGAAGGCATTCAAGGCACCGCGCCTCGGTTGCGGTCTCGATGCCGTCGGCACTCTTCTCGCCGACCTGCAAGTACCTCCCGTCACAGAGCATGAAGGAGGCGATCAATTGCCAACAATGGTTGCGATGGCGATGCTTCGTCTTTCAGTGAATCCAGGCATTTCAGGCATTTTGGCACTGGCGTGCCAGCACATGGTGGTGCCGCCGGCCTCCCAAGAATTTCTCGGGCCTCAGCACATGCTGCTCATTTCGGATTTCATGCCTCAGGTTGCCCCAGGACAAGCCATGCCCACCTAGTGTGAGGGTAGAAATATCCTGGCGAATACCAAGGAACCCGCCAGCTCCCAATACCTGCCTTAAATTTTCCCCTGCCTAGTCCTACATGGCCCAAGGGTCTCTGCCTACCTTAGCCGCTCTTAGCCTCAAGCCAGGTCCAGGCTCAGCTCTTTGCCTTCTGAACCCTTTGGCCGAGGTGCGCGTGCGTTCGGGATACGCTCCAGGCGCGGAGCTGCAAACACGCCGGCCCTGCCCACCAAGCTTTGGGGCTTCCCCACGGAACTTAGGTGCAAACTGTCAAGGCAGTGTCTAGGCAGAGCGGGTTGATCAGGGTCCAGGCTGTGGAGTCCAGACTTTCCGTGTCTAGATGAAGCCTGTTGAACGGAATCCAACCGGTTCGCTTCGTAGGGAGAATCGGCTACACAACGTCTGCATGGTCGGACCTCCCAGCTCATGTGCTGGTAAGCAGCTAAACAGTCTAGTCTACATGCAATTTAGGGGGTTGTGACTTTGGCTGGGGTCGAGAGCGAGAGAGAGAGGGAGAGCAAGAGAGAAGGATGAGTAAGCCTGAGTAAGCGGGTGCGCGAGTGAGTCAGTAGGTGAATACTTTGATGTCATTTGTCGGGCAGGGGTGAGAAGGCGAGTTGGCGACGGATAAGGGGTGAGTCAGCAGGTGCATGCACAAGTCTCAAGGTGATAAGGCACTTCGTTCTGTTTGAGCAATGAGCTCTACTGCAAAAGGGATGCTCTGTGTTGACAGCCACCAAGATCGCTGCGGTGTATTTCCACAAAGCCGAAACCCTGAACCTGCATCCTCGAAAGCCCATCTCCTGCCTTCGGAAGAAAGCATAGGAGGTTGTTCCTGGCATGGTTGCAGGATTGAGCTTCAGAGGGAGTTCTGGAGGCGTGCATTCCCAAACAAGCTTCCCTGTTGGGTCCGCAGTTTGCGCAAGGCAACCAACAGCACTAGCTGGCACAAACAACGCCCGAGTTGCATGTGCAGAAGAAATCTCGCTACACCCCCTGACGAGATCCTTCCTTGAGTTGCGCCAGGAATTCCCTCGAACCCCGGAAGCCTCTCGAGTTAATAGCTTGAAGGGTAGGCCTCGGAGGATCCGGCTTTTGCATCTCCTTCCGGGAGCCTTCCTGCCTAGCAGCCCTTTCCTCCCTTTTGCGGAGCTGAATACCGTGGTCTAAAGGACTGATCAAGTATCTACTTCGGTGCCCACGGCACTTCGATTTTAGGGCTTGAGAGCCTCTTCCGTACCACTCTGAAGTCTGTGTAGGCACCGCTTGCAATCATGCTGCGACTAGACATGACAGGAAGCATAAACTAGCAACTGGAAAACCTCCAATAATTAGAGCTGCGCAGGCTTGGGACATGGAGCTCCGACTAAATGGCTACACATGAGGTTTGCACACAAAATTTCACGGTTCAGGGTTGAACACTCAGCATCAATTGGGGGTTCCGGGCTAGCTGAGATTTTAGGGGGGGGCTCGAATCAAAGCTCGCAGCTTTCCATTCCATTGCGACCCTGCCGTCCCGAGCCTATCCATGCATCGACCAGGATCTGCAAGAGCCTCGGCTAAACCTAAACCCTGACCCTCACGGTTCAAAAAAGGAATTTTGTAGGCATTGGTTCCCTTAGCTCCGGTGGAGCCGATGTTGTAGAGAGCATGGCGTATCTGTGTTCGGTGACTGTGTGAATTTAGCTACAAGCAAAGCCTTCAGAGGACCGGAAAGAGAAGGAGTTCTGTAGGGGAGCAAGCATCCCGATGCAAGTGCAGGAAGTCTAAGCACAGATTACTAGTGCAAATCATGTGTTTGGAATGAACCGGCTTTGCACTGAGGACAGCTTTCTGGCGCCTGCCTCATATCTTCGCATGTTCCTCAGCACCGCTTTTTGGAGTTACCTGCCTAAAGCACAAAATACTAGCGGCGTCAACAAGCAGCCCGAAGATGATAGAGTTGAGGAGATCTGCACGGACAGTCTAGCCAGTCCGGTGGGTGATCATGCTACGAATTCATGACAGGTGACAAGGCGGACGAAAACCAATCGAGCTAACATAATACAAGACTACGTCGAGCAATACATGGTGCCTCGTGCTGCCGTGGCACTTCAAGCCCTACAGGGCGTAAGCCCTAAACGAACTGAAGCCTGCAACCCTCCTGCTCAACCCGACCTCAAACCGCAAAGCATCGAAGCCGGGCTCCGGGCCCCATGGCATCGGAGCTGCGAAGTGGTGGGCGCTGTGTGCTGTCGGAAGTAAGGCTCTCGGACTCTAGCGCCAGTGCAGTCTCTCTTGTGGGAATGGTGCAGGGCAGGCATCGGTGGGCTCTGTAGCATTGGACTACGAGGCGCTGGCATTCTGCGGGCGAACCTGGAGGGGCAGTTACGAGCAACTTGCTTGCATAAGGGTCCCAAGTACAACCACAATCAGGAGACTTGGGGGCGGTGGTGCGTCGGCCGTGGCTCTATAAGTATACTTCGTGTAGAAGCAATGAACCCCCTTCCAGTCTCAGGCTTCGGGGGTTTGATGGTCGGTTATCTTGCTTGTGCTAGCTGGCTCTGATCACATCGGCCCGGCGGGTGAAGCCCAGGGATCAGGCAAAAAGGAACTCGAAGTTCCAAATCCCACAGTACCCCTTTTTTGCGCATGACGAGAGGTTCATGCCATCTGAAGTGTTTGGCGATTCTAGTATTGAAAAGACACCGAAGGCCGAGACCCTGAATGACCAAACGCCTAAACGACCTCCGTCCCATGGCTTTCTGCCGCCTTTCGAATGCTGACTCCGCTCGCTCTCGAACATGAAGAGCACTGATTCGAAGGCACAACTTGTGTGGAACCTTCTGCAATTCGACACTGAGGCGCATTTGCGCCGGCTGGCTGCTTTGCACCATAGGTGGGTGTGAGACTAGTCTCGTCTGCCGAGGAACTTTGCTGCCCTCTCATGGGAGCCCCCAACAGCTCCCAAACATAAACTTGTTCTTTCAATGTCCCTGCAAGGGGGTAGGCTTCAATAGTTTCTGCTATATCACTGGCATGCTATCCATCCGCTTCTGCATCGGTCGGGTGAGGCTTGGCGGACCAGGGACTTTTAGGGTTTAGGGTCCTCAACCCTAAGCGGTACATCGCTTGTGCTAGACCAACCACAGCAGTGCCCAGCGCTGTCTACTTTGCTGCTTGTGAACGCCTGCAGGGAGCTTTCACCCTGCTGGAAAAAGCCGGGTCGTCCCGTCTGCCGCTTTCTGATGCTGTGTAGATACTCCTAGTATGCATTGTATGTATTATATACTCCAGATATCTGCGTTCTATGTGAAGATGCATACGCACATGTACATACGAATGTACATAGATGGAATAAGCATGTGTGAATATGCATATGCATCAGGTAGGTAGGTAGGTAGGTAGGTAGGTAGGTAGGTAGGTAGGTAGGCAGGCAGGCAGGCAGGTGCGCAGGTAGATCGCATCGTACGTGCTGGTTCTGTTTTAGGACAGTCTATCTCACGGTCGCTCCGGTTCTCAGGATTTGTGGATTCGAGTGGTTAGGCCGGTGTCACTATAATGCTGATGCTACCATTACAAAGCATGTTTAGAACGGCCTAGGATGGTGTCTTGGGTATGCTAGTTATCACTACTTGCAGAAAGGTGTGGACGGTGCTTTTGGAATGCGGATCTCTGGGACGTCAACCCGAAACCTGCGCTGGCCGCTGCTTTCGAAACTAAGTCTGCTAGGGAGTGTCGATGCCTTAAGCCCTATAAGCCTTGTTACGCCATGAACCCGTCGTAGCATGGCTCGAGCCTAGGACTTCGAAGCACTCCGCCTTCTGCTCCCGCCCCCAGGCGTCGTGGCCATTGGAGAGGTGCGCGGCCTCGGAGGATTCAGGCGGAGCCTTGGAAAATTGAGATGGATATGTTAAGGTCTTGGTGTGCTCGTCTTTGATGTCGGAATGTGGTTTGCGTGGGGTTTCGGCCCAGGCTTAGCATGGATCTCGCAGGCGGTCTTTGAAGTCCGAAGTTACCGAACTGCTTCAAGCAAGATCATTGAGTGAAGGAGCCCGACGAAAGACAGCCCACTTTCACATTCTGGGATACGTCACGTCCAAAACATCTACCTTGCATGGCCTATGCTGACCGTGAAGCCTGCAGAAGAGAGTCTGCAACGCTGTCGGCAGACCCGTGCTTGCGAGGATACTAAACGCTACACTTGACTGTAAAATCGAAACTCGGTGATTCCCGCAGCACCGGAAGCAGGCACGAGCATCGAAGCTAGCAGGCAGCCCACTTCCTTTCAGCGCACCACCCACGTCCGACAAGAACATACTTATTGCACATCGCAAGATGTGTTGCAGCCTCTATTACCGAACATGCCGCACCTCAAGCCTACCAACAGAGGTTGAACTCTCTCTACCTGAAACCATGTACTGGACCTTTTCCTTTTGCTAACGAACCGCACCATGTATGTTGAAGACATCCCCTGCTGCGAGGCCACTCTACATTCAGTAGAGGGTCCAGGCATGATGTCTCGTCTCAGAACGCTGCTCGATGCCATCCAGCCTGTCAGGCTTCGGTTTGACTCAAATGGATATCACTGCTGTCGCGGCGACTGTCATATCTTCACTTCATCTTCACCACACATGGTGGCGATATGGGTCCGGGAGAGGCTGCTGCTGCTGCCTCTGCAGCTCCCGACAACGCTGCGGATTATGATGATGATGATGATCGCGATAATGGTGATGGTGGTGGTGATGATGACGAAAATTTGCGTGAGGATGACTTCGATGACCATGACGAGCATGATGTCAACTCTGCACTTGATGCTGAATAGCAGATGTGTACTCGTCTAGAAAAGATCTATTGAATCTTATGTCCGAAGAGGACAAAGCCCGTCCATGTGGCCTACGCCACACCAGCTTCGCCAGCACCGACAACAGATTTGGAGTCTAGGCTTAGGGCCTAGCGGTCATGGTTTTTCGGGTTAAGGGCAAAAACTCCTTTAAGTTTCGTAAGCGCCTGCAGGTCTCAACGTTTAGGGTTTTGGACAAAAGTCTGGGGCTTACGGGGTACGGGTGCCACTGTTGAAGATTGTGTATAGTAGTATAGTGCATATAGACTCAGCAAGCGTGGTCCTCAATGAATCCGCCGTCCGCAGCGAGTCGACGCTGTTCGGCCGGCTAGTACTCCCCGACCTAGGACTTCAATGTTGGTAAAGAAGGCCTTGGCTGGCCGTTACGGTCGGGCACCGTCTGTCTATCTATCTATCTATCTATCTATCTATCAGACACACACACACACACACGTACGCCGGATGCGGGGAGTAACATGAACCCGTTTGGGGCGTGCCGGAAACCATTTCTGCGGGTCGTAATGGGAACGAGGGCTAGTAGAAACAGGAACCGCGCAGGGATTGTAACAGGAACTGTCCCCGGAAAGCCAAGCAACGAAACTACGCGGGAACCCTTGTGTGGGGAACCGGTTTCGGCCCCCCTACTTGACACCATGAAGCCTTATGCTGACGCCCATGTTTCGAGGCATGTACAGTTTGGGGTTGAAACAGATTCACGGTTCGGGATATAGGATGCCAATGGCGATACACCTTGTCTCTGAAGCCGCAAGTTGCTTCTTCATGTTGTTTTTGTCGAAGGAATATGTATGCTTTATCTTACAAGGAGGTTCGTGCGAATACAAGTCGAAGTTGTCGTACTACGAGTACTACTGCTATTGGTGGCGGGGCTCGGCAAGGCTTTCGCACGCTATCGTGGACTGACACGCGCCAGCTTGGCTTGAAATCTGATTTGAGGGTTTAGGCTTGCGGGGTTTAGGTCACTGCTGCTGTAGAGGTATTTAGGAGGTTTAGGGCCAGGGGTTCAGGGGTTTAGTGCTTTAGGCGTTCAGGGTTGACGGGTCAGGTGCAAGGGTTCAGGCATTTGCCAATCGAGAACGGCTTTAAACGCTCGAGAACGGCTTTGGTGGTTTGGGGTTTCGGCCAGCTCTTAGCACCACAATTGACGAGACTACACACAAGAGCCTTCGTCACACGATCGCGCACACCAGTCAGGAAATTTTCCGTTTAACTAGCCACAGACACATGCAATGTTTGTCTGGAGGGTTAATGGCAACACCGATGCTGTAGCCATCGGGAATTCAGGACAAAGGTTGCTGTGGACATGTGAGGTCAGTTTCTAGTGCTACATGACATGACGTCTTGAAGCCGTATAAGTGGGGGACTGGAAAGCGGTCCCTGCGTTGGCGAGCCCACAAGAGCCGGTGGATGTGAAACAAGTCATTCTCTGCACTGGTTCCCGTTACGAGGGGCGGCCAGGGGGTTTTACAGGAACTGGTGGTTGCAGTTACGGGATCGGTGCCCGTTCCTGTTGCGGGTTCCCGTTACGGACATCCTGTTACCGTTATGGCAAACACTCCACATACGACATGCGCCATATGGTTCTATTCTTCCGCAATAAATCCTTTTATACAATATTTTTCGGATGTGTTTTGAGATCTGCATGCAAGGCTTTGGAAAGCCAGAAGAAACGGGTCGTACTGGACAACAAATGCAGTTCTACGAAACCTGTTGACATCTTTAGCTTTCAATGGAAAACCATCCAGATTCTCCGTGGACAAAGTCTTGTAAAGTTACCAACCTGACAGGTCGCGAGCGCACTCCACGCAACAAGGGTTAAGGCCCAAGATTGTCAGCGAGAGGGCGGAGAGCCGGCCCGCGCGTGAAAGCAGTGGCGCAACAGCATGCCTAATGCTAAACCAGCGCAAAACGCTGAATAGAACGTTGATTTGCTTCGTTTTGATTTCGCATAGACCCGTAACAGCACCACAACATCAAGTCGAGAGAGGACCGGGCTGACGGCGGCTTTCAAGAACGCTGAGCCGCTGTGTTGGCCTCAGGCAAAGAAGTGCCGCGAGCAAACCAAGCACGAACCCTCAGCCTTGAATGATTGGCCTAACCTGAAACTCGTAAACCCAAAAAAGCCGTGAATGATGGACCTAAACCGAAAATCCGAAGCCCCAAACCACGAGGTCCTACCTACGTAAACGAAGCCCCAAACCACGACGTCCTACCTACGTAAACGACGTCAGGCCTTGGCCCTAGGCAAGCTCTCAGAGGGCTCGGCATTGCTACACGGTTAAGGCTGAATGTATAATGTGTTATCTGTCCTTACTTTAAGAGCCGCGACATGCCAAAACCCACAAGACCTTTTTGAGCTCATACAAAGCCTTCCGGAATCCAACTTGTTTCTTTTGTGAACGTACCACGAGGTTCCGAATTAACAACAACAGCCGATTGTACACGCCCGATTGTACGTAGAGCCGAAGCAGCTCATGCGTCACATCGTACCCTGGTGCCATGAAGCATCGAGGATCTGCTACTCCTCCACTGGGCTAAACCGAAGCTCGAAAGAGCTTTCTTTCTGCAAGGTGCTTGAGGTGCTTCGTCAGCAGCGACGCGTGCTCCTTGAATACAGCGGGAGTCTAGGACCCGAAGTGCAGAAGTGAATCATGTCTTTATGTTTGTCTTTCCCCTCAAACCGTAGACCTGAACTGTAGCTATGACAGGAAATAATAATGATAATAATAATAGTAATAATAATGATAATAATACTAATAATAGTAGTAGTTATAAAAATGAGGAGCTCTGGCATGAGGACAGGCGTCTCGGTTCAGCCTTAATCACGGAGCTCCAGCACAGGAAAGCCCCAAAAGCTTCACTGAACCATCAAGCTGAGAGCCTAGCCGAGTTCAGCAAGGTACCGCAGTATAGGCGTAAGTATATGTACACTTCTAGTAGGGTATCGCGAAGTATCGTACAGCATACGTAGTATCCCGAAAATGGAAGAGAGTATATCGTATGTAGTATAGCAGAGTATCGCATAGCAGAGTGGTGCTGATTCTGGTATAGCATGACCCCTTCCGACAGATCAGTCCTCTGCCATCTCACGAGCATCTTTGACCTGCGGAAGCAGCCGAGCCACTCTTAACGGCTTCAGGTTCAGCTGGGTGCAGTAGCCCTTGCAGCAACCTTGAGTTCTAACCCTAATAGCAGTTCTGGGTCAGGGTAGTCTTCAAGGGTCAGGGCTAAGAAAACCAAAGGGAGACCATCGCGAACATGCAACTTTTGAGTGGAACGTTTATGAAGTGCTCAAAGCTTGTACAGGATGTCATAATACTGCTCTCCATTACTAGTCCTGCAGCCTGTTCTTTCTCAACCGGCACCGGAACCTCTCACCCCGCTAGCCTAAACCTTCCAACCCGAAGCCTTTAAACCATAAGCCCTCAAGTCCAAACCCCCTAGACCCTAAATCATCATGGAGCTTGAGGCCGTAGGCCCTTGGACCTATAGCTGAGCCCTAAGAGCTTGCTTGCACAGATTCAATTCAAAAAAAACATGAATGCCCGTTGTTTGGGGCTTAGTTTGACCGGTGTTTGTTTTACGTTCTTTGTGTTTCGAGCTTAGGGTTTAGGGCTCTAGGGCACCATTAGATGTCCACGAACTAGCAGGAGCAACGGCCCACGCAAGAAAATACGGGTGGAGATCGACGGGCCCGCCTCGTACATCAGGTCATGCCCAACGCTGAACTTGAAATGCATCACCTGGTGGGAGGGTTGGGTCCTAGAGGTTGGCCGGTATGGCTCTGCGGTGTGGTCCCTGTCGTGGTGTGTCAAAGGGCATGACGATCAAACTTGACGCTGGAGGCGATGTTCAATGGCTCCGATAAGGGGATGGGTACCTTTTCCAGGTTCGTAGAAAACCCTAGCATAGACTCTATAAGCGCAACCTCCACATGCCACCAGAAGGCACCCCAGACCCCACGCCCCCGTCAGCGAGAATGATCCGCAAGCCCGAACCTTTTTGAAGCCATTTGGGAAATCGGGAAATCCTTGGCTTCCTTCAGCCCAACGAACTCCTGAAAGGCCCGGTCCTGGGTATGGTATTGAATGACGGTAGGCCGGTGTGCCACGCTGAGAAAGCCGATCTTCTTCTTCCTGTCCAGGGGGATTTCGTGTCTCAGGGCCGTTGCATCGACTTTGGAGCAGGGACGCTTGCATGTTGATGCGGCTAGGGTCGATGAGTTCGGAGTTTGGGGTAGTGTTAGAGATTCGCTTCAGTTGGTTGAGGCTAGGCTGGGCATCTAGGCTGCTGGGAAACGGAAACTTCGACCCGAATAATGTCAATCTTTTCCGACTGCTGTTCCTTTACCGGCCGCATGACGGGTGCAGTATAACAGATCCTGATCAGCATCAGGTCTTAGGTCTTCTGTAATGAGAATAGCATAGCATAGTGAGTATTTTCATGAAAGTCCATGAAGATCTGGCAGACAGATCAGGAAGCATCAAGCTGAGGACACTAAACTCCCGAGGCGCACCATCAACTGGAGTAGAATACAACCTAAACCAAACGTACCAACCCTCAGCGCTCAATTGCTCGATGCCGTGAATCTCAAACCCAAACCCCCGACATTGGCATACAACTCAGAATCGCTGAGACTTTCGCATGATGATGGTAGAATTACCGACATATGGACCGACATCACAGGAGAAACTGCGGCACAGCAGAAAATGATCACACATCTCACGATTTCAGCTCTAAACCTTGCCCTACTGACAGCCTCAGGGCTTGATAGACCTTCATCTCCTGCGCGCCGGCTTCGGGTCGAGGGTTTCTGGTGAAAGCGTATCACCGAGCATCTAGTGGTGCGTCTTTTCGCAGTAGTGGCATCAACGACGTATAACTCTACTTGTATAGCCTCTAATGATCAAAAGTCGGGACTTGTCTTATCAGGTTTTACCATCCCTTGATGGTGGTGGCGGTGGTGGTGGTAGTGTTACTGGTGGTGGCGGGGTGGGGGTGGTGGTCGGTTCGGCGTCTGCCATGGTGATCGCGGCGCCTCCTCCACGATACTGCCAGTAACTATTGATAATGGGTATGTTCAGTATCACTGTCACTACGCAACTGATCTCCAAACCTAGGACCCCCCCAGACCATAAGAACTTGCGCATGTGAATGACTAACACAGCTTCCGAACCTAACGGAAGCAAAATGTAGACCCCGGCATTATCTGATCCATACTGCATGCACCTCATCTGAACACTGCCTACTTTGCGGACTCCCCCCCAAGCCCCAAATAGTAACCCCACTAAGCTGAACATGAAAGCCCGAAGGCTCTGAACCCAAAGATCGACACTTCCTCAATCCGAACTAACATGCCGAACCCAACTACCAAAAACACGGAACCCACAAAAACCCATAAGTTCCCATAACTTTCGGACCAGGCGGCCGAGGCCGTGTCCATGGAGGCCGTCGACTCATCGAGGATGGCGAAGAATCCGTAGGCCAGGTCGCCGTGCCTTGCGTTTTTCTGGGAACCTGATTAAGAAACCTTGGGTCTTATTGGGGTTCTTCATATGAACCCTATAATATATTCGGGTTATAGGGCCCAGGTTTCTGAATCAGGTTCCTGCATTAGGGGGTGTTCGTGCGCTTTGGCTCTTGTACTAGCATTGCTTCTATAAGAGTAGTTAAAGAGCTCTAAGGTACATAGGGGATTCGGTGATTCGTCATTGTTCACATGTGTCTTTAAGGGTTTGGGCTTCAGGAGTCTACTTAGGACTCTAAGGGCTTGGGAGTTAAGAGCTTTTGGGTGCTGCTTCTTCTTCTATTTCTCTGCTAGAGCGGGTGAGTCAGAGAGTCTTGCGAGAGAGCCTTGTTGTGGCCAAAAACCTTTTTGACAGGCCTTGGGGGATGTGTTCTAGAGCTGAGGCTTTCCCTCTTAACTTTGAACCGTGGCTGAGGAACAACAGCCACTCCTGCGTGACCACGATAACGGACTTTTCGACTGCACTGTTTTTTCGCATGCGCCTAACTGGCTGAACACCTGCCAACTACACGACACCCATGTTGATGAGACCCTGCGGCGCAAACAGCTCCTCCTCAAGGCATGAAGCAGCCCTCTGCTCAGCTGCGTGCGTACGATGCCACTCGGCATGCCAAAAGAGCCTGGCCACCGTTGCGACTCTGCTTTAGCATGATTTGGACTGGTTCTGATGCTGCCTGCACGTCATCATCACCACCATCACTGTGAAAGCATCACCGCCATCCACCACCAGCTGCAGCCGCTGCTGGGCCTGCTCGGACTTGAACCCTATCGGACTTGAACACTGAAGGCGGACCCTTGCACTTCAAATGGCTACAGACTATAAAGTCTAAGTAAACCCCTTGCTACCCAGACCGGAGATCCGGACCGTGCCTGCAGAATTGGATGCGCTGCTGTTCGCCCAGGCTTAGCACCTCAGGGTGCGTTGCCTCACAAACTCCCCGTAGCTTCTAGCTCCCATCTTAACAGGTATTAGTGGCCTCGGGATCTGCAAGCTTTTGGCCGAGGGGCGACAAGAATCTAGAGTAGGCTGGGTGCTTGCGTAGAGTTAAGGGCGGAGGGCGGAGGACGGAGTTGGAGTGTGCAGAATGTCAGCTTCATTGGGGTGGCTTCTTTGGACCCTCCCCAGTCACAGTCTAAGCCTAAGCTTTTGTGCCGAAGCTTCGAGATGCTTCGGTTGAATTCAACAGATCCCTGTGATGGCCCGAGCTTGTGTGAGCTCCTGTTCTTGACTCAAAAACATCCCATCCAAACCCCAAGCCTGAATCAGGGAACCCAGGCATGCAAACCCCAAATCCGAGCAAGCAGGCTGCTCGGCTTTGTTCCAAGCATATCCAGGGCAGCCAGCTTGAGGAGCGAGCGCAACCACCACAATTATTCGGAGTACCGTCGTTGTTTGGAGTGTGCCAACAACTTGGGGATAGTCAGTGTTGACGGTGAACATCGTCTACATCTATATAGCCGGCATCTCCTAAAACTTTAGGATGCAAACCACTCGCCCAATACTGGTAAAACTCATGGACTCTCTTCAACCCCCTCCCCCTTCCCGACCATAACGCCCAAACCTGAAGGCCCACTAGTCCTAAGGTAACAAGCCCCAAAACTTCAAACCTAAAACCCTGAACCCTAAACTCTGAACCCCAAACCCTAGCCCCTGAAGCCCAAATAAACCCCCAAAGCCTCCACCCGGCCATCTGAGCGCACGGCATCGGACCAGTGAATGCCTCGGGTGTCGACCTCCTCCTTCCGGGCACTCCAGACCTGCTAGGGTTTAGGGGTTTCATGAGGATTTAGGGTGAAGGTTTTCGGGTTTACGGTTAAGGTACGGTTAAGGTTTAGGGTTTAGGCTGCATCAGGCTGTTCTCGTGCTTGGGGTTTTGGGCAGGATCTTTGGCGGGCGAAAGAAAGCTCATGAGCTTCGGGACTGTCGGTGTCTACGGCTTTGCCTCCAAGTCTGTGAAGTCTGGGGCTGAACCGGCTAATTAGAGCCGGTTCGGGAGTTGCAGGCTGCAAGGTGCCTCAAAGGCATAACAGATGAAGGATTGTACTTACTTTCCGTCTAATTGTCCAAGTCCAGGAGATTTCGGGATTTTTTTTGTACGGTCTGGGTTCTCAGAATGCATGAGCACACTGAGCCCGACAAAAACAAAACTACTCTGCTCCGATGCCGCGAAACCCAATTTCCGCAAGAACCCAGGCCCAGCATTGCACCAACATCTATGAGAAGTTGTAATCGGGCGCCCAGTCCAAAAATGCCGCGCACCAACCTGGAATCCGAAATGAACCCTAACCCCTAAACCCCTATACCCTAAACCCCTAAAACCCTTAAACCCCAAACCCCTAAACCCCTAAACCCTAAACCCCTAAAGCCCTAAACCCCTAAACCCTTTTGAAGCTGAAGACAGGTTCCGAACGCTCCGACACAATACAAGTAGCCGACTTTTTGCTGCTAGCCCAAGGCGCCTGCAGTAAGCATGGTAATCAAAGCTACATCCTAGCACTGAAGCTATACAAGTGCTGCTACCAACGCAAGCTAACACGGAGCCCTAAAGCAACCGACAATCGACAGGGTTGTTTCACACCCGTCTTATCTGTCGTGTAGCTGAGTATGGTAGCTGCAGGACGTAAAAAAGACCAACGTGCTTATACACGTGATTGGGTTGCCGTGCCAAATGGGCGAATTACTCGCCGGCATCATCAGGAAGCTCAGTGTGCTCCTCCGAGCGGTGTCGGAGTCTTGCAGGCGCATCCTGGACATTCGTGTCAACAGGATCTGCTGGCGGTTCTTGCGGGGATCCCGCTGGACTCACCCTCGGTGGGGTGGCCATCGCCATCACCTGCCAAATCGGACCTAAGCCGAAATGCTCTATGTCCTGGATACTCTGCAGTGCCAGCGCGCTTTGGTGCCCATTTGCGAGGGCTCTGACTGCGCGCACTTGCGTTCGCACTCATACGCAAGTCTTTGAGCAGCTCCCGCTTCTGCTTTTCGCGGTGCTGCAACATGCGTGGTAGGCTGAGGCGCTGCCGGCGTATATGTAACTGCCGCTTTTGGTCTCTGCAGGGGAGCTATGTCCCCACTGCTGAGTCCTGCAACGGACATGGCTCTCCTGGGCTGCTTTACGACAAGCTAGGGGCACTACCCTACAATACAGTACAACAGTTAGACGAGGTGAGACGTGTGTCGTGGTTCACCAGCTCCGCTACCAATTTGAAGCTGAAGACAGGTTCCGAACGCTCCGACACAATACAAGTAGCCGACTTTTTGCTGCTAGCCCAAGGCGCCTGCAGTAAGCATGGTAATCAAAGCTACATCCTAGCACTGAAGCTATACAAGTGCTGCTACCAACGCAAGCTAACACGGAGCCCTAAAGCAACCGACAATCGACAGGGTTGTTTCACAACCCTAAACCCCTAAACCCCTAAATGGCCCTGAAAGCCTCGCTCAAGTTGGCTTCCGCGAAGAGGCGCGCCATGTTTGCATCGTTGAGCCTTGCAGCGAGTTCAGCTGGGATAGGGTTTAGGGTTTAGGGTTTAGGGGTTTAGGGTTTAGGGGTTTAGGGGTTAGGGGTTTAGGGGTTTAGGGGTTTAGGGTTTAGGGGGAGTCTGGGTAAAAGCCAGGAAAGGGAGGTCCTAAAAAGGGACCTTACTCATCAGAGTAGGGTTAAGGGGGGTATATGATACCATAAGCATGAGAAGGAACCCCCAAATTAAGTCTAGGCCCTGAGAGTCTGCAGGATGGGGTGATCTGAGATTCCGGTTCTGGGGATCAGGGTCCCCCCCTTCGGAGCAGAATCTCGGGATGCATGGGCTCAGGGTCTGGGCTTCTTTGGGATTCTTGGGAGCTGGGCCCTTGTCCGAAGAGCCCCGGCATGCGACACATCCCCGGAGCCTGGAGCCCATGGCACTCGACTGTGCTCTACAAAGCTTACGCTACCGACTGGTAGGTCGTAAGCACGGAACACGAAGTAGGCTCCAACAGCCATCGTCCGTAAACCCGAAGCCATGCACCTCTGTAAGTCTCATAAACCAAAGCTTAAACTCTGAAACACTGCATGCGCCCTAAGTTTTGAGACGTGCTGGTGCTCTCCGAGGTCGAAGCTCTGTCAGCAGGGACGCATCCCACACCTGGGTCCAAAGACAGCCGCCGACTGCTTGCCTTTGGGGTTGTCCCCAACTGACAAAGAGCTGACAGTTGGGCGTGGGCTTGAGGTTTACAGGGTATACGGCGTATACGGCATAAGATTTAGGGTAATATCCTCGGTCAACTGGGCGACTGGCCGGGTACGCAATCTGTTCCCGCAAGGTGCCGTCGAACAGGTAGGGCCTGCTGCATCGACTGGAAGGTTATGGCTTCGGGTGGCTTAGCCGCGAGGCCTATCGACGATCTCGTATGGTCGTATTCCGTGGATTACCGGTCAAGTTGCACGGATACCAGACTTTGGTTTTCGGGCTTTGAGTTTGGATCGAGCGCCGGTAACTGCAAGGTTACGGTGAAAACGTTGCATCCTCAAACTGCAGGCGGTCGGGAGAAGTGACACGAGAAACTAGATACTCAAGCTGGCTAGTGGCGACCTTCCGGGTGTAGGGGCTCGGGACCTCAGGTCCACGGATTGTTGGACTTGAGGTTGGGCATGGTAACTGGATCTGCTGCTTTTGGGCTTAGAATGGTGTATCGGCTGCGCGAGTCGAGTAACCAACCCGATGGTGCGCTTTTCTACAAAGCCGGATGGACGACTGCTGAGCAAAAGAGGCGCTGGCTAGGCTCACAAGCGCTGCGCTTCAGAAGATAGGCTGCTGTAAACATCCCTTCTAGTAGTTAGTAGTCTTGCACGATGCTTATTTGCCTGCGGATAGGGTCCACCTCGGCCATGGATCCCAGCGGAAGGAAATTCTGAGGGTCGGTGTGGCCGAAATCCATATCGAAGACCACCGGAAAAGGAATCTCTGCCAGTTCCTGTAATTCCTCATCAACGACATGTTCCTTCAACGCCCGCAGAATCGCGGCCTTCTGGGTTTCGGCATAAGTCGCCTTGCCTCCGATGGGCTCCTTGCCCAGGAACTCCGTCTTCGGCCTTCCGACGAGCAAGGCAGCTACCCTCCGAAGGAAGAGGCGGCGCTGGCCCAGGGCCTGCACGAATCCGTAAACCAGGGAATCCGGTGGCATGACTTCGGAGGTCTCAAGGAACAGAACTAGCCTGCCATGAGACTCGTCGGGCAGAACGAAATCTAATCCCGATGCCAGGAGCATGAACAAAGTCTCCAAGCAGCCACCCCACAAAACGCCCTTGGCTGTTTGATCCAGCTTACCTTGCCAATCCCAGAGGGGAGCAGGAAGCGAGACCAAGGATTTGTCGGCATCCGTGCTCCAGTCTGGATAGTCGACAACGTAGGTCGGCGACTCAAGCAACTGGAAAGGACCCTTCTCATGGGTGGCCGCGATGAAGGACGTTCGAGTCAAGGAGTGCATACCACCCAGCAGGCCAAACTGGCAGAGAAGGTTTCCACCGTAGTAGGACATGATGCCCAGAGAGAAAAGCAATAGGTGCAGGTTCGTGATGTCACTGTAGCCGAGAACGACCTTGGGGTTCTCGCTTATGACCTTCCTATCCAGAAACGGCACCACACGCACGAGGTCATCTCCTCCGATGGCACAAACGATGCCTTCCACCTCGGAGTCCGCGAAGAGCCTGTTAAGCTCGGCTGCGCGCTGGCGCGGGGGAGTCTCGACACTGTACATGGACTCTGCGAGCACGACTGTAAACTCGAAGCTCGTGCGCAAGACCTCGATCGCACGGTCTCGGACATGAGGGAATACTGCAGCGGTCCCAGCAGATGGTGCCGTTACGGCCACTTTGGACCCCGGGGAGAGGCGAGGAGGGAGGCGCATCGGCAAGCACAAGCTTTTAGTGAACTCGGCCCTTGTGAGACGAGCTGCGGCACATGGAACCTTGAACATGCCAGCAATGCCAGCACGACACTAAAGAAAGAAACCTGCGACCTGGTCGTGCGCAGTGCGCTTTTCAAAAACAATCAACACCCGTATCACCCTCACCCTCTCCTGCTGTGCTCCGCCTGCCACAACGACTTTTTTGGGAGGATTCAAGTTTACGGGTGTGTTGCCTAACCTAAACTTAACCCTAAACTTCTAGACGCCCCCTAGACCTCGAACCTTCAAGGCCTTATTGTAAGTAACCGCCATGCGAGATCTCAGCTCCAGCTCTTGGGAAACTCCTTCCAATAGCTGGAAAGCTTCCGGTTATCGAGCCTTTCCCAAGCCTCCGCGACCTCCAGTATTCTGAGGATTTCTGAGGATGAGGGACTCTGTCTCTGTCTGTGTGTGTGTGTGTGCATGTGTGTCTCCGCCTAGACCCTTTTAGTACTTCCGCCGAGGGGGCGTACCTCTGCGCAAGGAAGAACAGGTTCCGTGCCGGCGGCCTCTTCAAAAGACATGTCCGATTTCCCGCCAGGGTGTAAAAGTCTTGTTGTGACAGCAACCACCAACAATCATCATCACTATCATGATGGTGCTGTCCCAAACTTTTGGCAAATGAGACAACAATGTCAAGCCTGCGGTGGTGATGGTGACGCAACACCATGTGGAGAAACATGAAGAAGCAGCTACAGTTAGTGTTAATCTCACAGCGATGTCGGGCGAGCACTGCTTAGTGCACCGCATGGTGCACATGTTCTTGCACTGCACTTCCATTCACATCCACAAATGTCGTGACATGCGGAATTCGCAGGGGCTTGACGAACGACGTGGCGAACTACAAACAGTAATAGCACTAACCCTGTTGAACCATTCCAACTGCAAAGACGCAAAGATGTCGCTTTAACCCTGCAGTTCTCAATCCTAACCGTCCTAACCGTAACCACCGTCACCTACCCCGGTACATCAAAGGCTGATTCGAGCGAGGGCTCGGCTTCGGCTTGGATTCAGGACCTGTTGGCTCTTGTCTTGACGAGGTTCAGGGCACTTGAAAGCTCTGGAGTTGTGATGCCCTGAATGTCCTTCGAGACGCGTTTCGGCGTTGCCGGGCAGCTGGGCTTCGGGGCTTCGGGAATGATATCGGAAGACGCCGCAAAGAACCAATGAATCCATTCTGCCGTGGAAGCGAAGGCTTAGAGGCTTGGAGTCCCTTCCAATGCCCTATCTATGAGACGAATAATAGTAATAATAGTAACAATAGTAATAATAGTAATAATGATACTAATAATAATAATAATATTTCTGGAGAGTGCGTCGGAATACAGGCCCGTGTTTTTCGAGCGAAATAAGCGATTTTCAGTATCTTTCATGACTCTCAGGCATTTTGGCCTATCTTTACTAAAAAATCAAACACAATGGCCAAGTCTCTTGCAAGTTTATAAACATGCTGAATATCTGTTTATATACAATTGTTGTGCAATAGACATTTGGTTTTGTGTTACCAAG
>CAJNJA010099597.1:0-18924 GCA_905231915.1 Symbiodinium necroappetens
TAGTCGTCGTGGTAGTCGTCGTCGTCGTCGTCGTAGTCGTAGTCGTAGTCGTAGTGGTAGTGGTAGTGGTAGTGCTGGTAGTCGTAGTGGTTGTAGTAGTCGTAGTAGTAGTCGTCGTCGTCGTAGCAGTAGTACCCTTGTAGTAACCTTATCGTACCACCGGAACCCGAACCCCCCTTATGAAACCTAAAACCCGAGCAGTTCGCAACGCAGGCGGTCGCCCGGGCTCTGCAAGAAAACCGTGCAGTCACCGCCATCCAACGGGGCTTCCAGCACATTGGCACCGCTTCACAGGCCTTCTTTGGGTCCGAACGGTGTTGTTTATGCCTCTAAAGGGCTCTATCAAGGGTTCCTTTCAAGGGCTCTGTAAGGGTTCCCTAGGGGAAGGGATGATAAGGGTTCCGTATCAAGGTTCCATTAAAGGGATCTTCCAGGGTGATACGACGGTTTAGGGTTTGGGGTTTTTATGATTTAGGTGTTAATATAGCTGGGTCTTTATTAGGGCTCTTTACGTGGATCCTAAAACTTTGTGGTTATAGAGTTATAGGGCCAGGGTTTCTTTATCAGGTTCCTACATGACCAGGCTTCTACTTGGAGCTCTTTAAAGGCTCTGCGCGGGCTCTGTAAGGGCTCTATACCTTAACCCCCAAACCCTGCCTGAACTACATGATATAATTCCTGCAATACCTTAAGGACCCTAAACTACGGGAATTATCGGGATATTCCTTATTCTGGGGACCCTAAACTATGGGAACTGTGAGTATATATTCCTTATACGGATTACGTTCAGGTTTAAGGATGCCGGGCTTGAGGAGCAGAGGTTTCGGGTGTTCGGGCCGTGGTGATGCCTGAAAAAAGTCTTAGGGGCTGAGTAGGTAGCCTTTAGCTTTTTTGGGGGCTCGTCCTACGTGTTTTGGGGCTAGGGTACTCAGCCCCTAAGGAGTTGAAAGTTCGGCTCAGCCCCTAAGGAGTTGAAAGTTCGGCGTTCATTCAGCGGTTTCAGGCTTGAGTTTTGCAGCCGAGGCTTTGAACGGCACCTGAGATCTTGGGGGTCGGAGCCAGTTTGTGTGGTTTATTGACAAGTTGCGGCATTTAGAGTGAGAGGTTTAAGGTTTGGGAGGGCGAGGTTAGGGTCAAAGCTTTTGGTGTTGGGGTCCTACATTACCTAAATCCTAAACCTGAAGTCTACCAATCGCTATGCCCTAAACCCTAACACCTTACACCCGTAAAGCTCTATACCATTAACCTCTAGAGCCTTAAACTTCTAAACATAAACCCAAAACACACTTTAGCAAAGAGGGAAAGAACCTAAAAAGCACTAAACCCTAAATGCAAACCGCCCAAACCCTTAAAGCCCTCTACCTTAAACCCCTCAAACCCTAAACCTTTAAAGCCCTACAGACCCTAATCCCAAAAAGCCCTAAACCCAAAAACCCCGCTAAACCCGCTACACCCCTGAGCCCCCCGAAACCCTGAAACCCGGAGGTCGTAGGTTTGGAGCTTTGTGTGGCTTTGACTGCTTGCAGTCTCTGGCTTCGGACTTTTTCAGGGGTTTTGAGTACACTTAGGGTTTAGGGTTTTTGGGTTGTTGGGTTTAGGGGTTTAGGCTTAGGGTTTTGGGTTTAGGTTGGTCATTGGGGGGATACTTACGGTTTTGTGTGGATTTGGTTCGGAAGTTTGGTGCAAGTGACAGGTGATGTCGTATTTTCCTAGGCCCTATGCCAACATGGAGCCTCAAGTGGCCGGCCGCGGAAAGGGTGTGTCCCGATTGGTCTCCGTTTTGGTGGAAGAGAGGGTGGACCCTAAATCCCAAGAAACCCTGTGTGGACAGGTGTGTTCCCTCCCATGCTCCTGGTCCTTACCTTGGAGCTTAAAAATTGCTGTTCTCGGATCTGCCAAGCCCGGCCGTAACCTCTAGGCCCTATAAACCCCAAACCCCAAACCCCCTAAACCTTAACCCCATAAACCCTACAAGCCCCAAACGCTAGACCCCTAAACCCTTAACCCTATACACCCTATAAAACCCAAACCCTAAACCCCCTAAACCCGAAGCCCTATAAACCCTAAACCCTTAACCCTATAACCCTAAACCCTTAACCCTCAACCCCCTAAACCCGAAGCCCTATAAACCCTAAACCCTTAACCCTATAACCCTAAACCCTTAACCCTATAAACCCCGAACCCTTCACCCTCGAAACCCTAAACCCTAAACCCTACAAACACTAAACCCTAAACCCTATAAACCCTACAAACCCTCCCTATAAACCCTTAACCCTATAAACCCTAAACCCTAAACCCTAAACCCTATAAACTTTTAAACCCTACACCCTATCAACCCTTCAGATGCTCTGACGGCCCTGCGGATGCCTCCGGAGGCCTTGGCGGAGGCTCTCGAGGTCAACGTGTCGGTGACGAGTATCAACCTGCAGGAGTCGAGCCTTGAGGGCTTAGGGCTTAGAAGTTTAGGGTTTTTAGGGGTCTTAGGGGTTTAGGGTTTAGGGAGTTTTGGGTTTAGGGTTTTGGGTTTAGGGCTTCAGGGGTTTAGGGCTTTGGGGTTTTGGGGGTTTAAGGGAGTTTTTGGTTTAGGGGTTTAGGGTTTAGGGCTTTGGGGGTTTAGGGTTTTTTAAAGGCTTAGGAGTTTAGGGTTTCAGGGTATTAGGGTTTTAGGGTTTAGGGTTAGGGCTTTAGGGTTTTAGGGCTTTACGGTTTTAGGGTTTAGGGGTGGAGTGCTGGCGCTCCCGGCAAGCAGCTGATGAAATTCCGGTATGAACTGAAATTTGACTCACTGGTTTATCAAGATGGGTTTCGGGGGAGCGAGTTTCAACAGCATTGTTGCAAGTATGGGTCGTCGCGTAGCCGAATACAGACCTTGTGGGGAGTTTTTGAAGTTTGACAAGGGCTTGGCAGGACTGTTTCGAAGCTGCCCTTTCTTACAGCATTGCCGACAAATCCTACAACGAACATACAGGGTCCTCAGTCTGGGCACTACGTCACTACATTACATTGACTAGAATTAGGATTGATTTCTAAACCCTATAAACCCTAAACCCCTAAGCCCTAAACCCTAAGAACCTTAAACCAATCCTAAACCCTAAACACCCTAAACCCCAAACCCCGGGGTGTTCTATTGGCATGCTACCAGCGTTGCTAGAGCCTTCAACTCCAGAGTCTGAGCCCTACACCCGAAGCCGTGTGTAGAAAACTTACTGGGTTCAGGTTTTATGGATTTACGATTTAGGGTTTTGGGTTTAGGGTTTAGGATTTCGGGTTTAGGGTTTAGGGTTCTACGCCATGAGTTTTGCGATTCAAACAAGCCCGCAACCCCAATCTCTACCTAGACTCCCCAACTACCCTTTAGCGTAGCCTCGAATTATCTCTTTATAGTGAATATACTTCTTTCGGGCATACCGGTGAATTCAGGCAAAAAAAACCCTGAACCCTTTCCTCCAGCCCTCAGCCCCAAAAGGAGGGTACGATCGGCGACGCGGGCTGCAAGGCCTCCCGTGATTTTGCTGCATCAAATGCATGCCGACTTAGGCGATTGGGTTTGGCCAGCATGCCAGGACTTTTGATTTGGGGCTTTAGTGCTTTGGTAGTTTGGTCTCTTTCGGTCCCCGGCGGTCGCGTTACATCGACAGCCATAGGCCATAGGCAGACAGTAGTATCAAAGTGAACACAAAAGAACCCCGGAGCCAAACAACTGGTTGTGCCCTCCATCAGCCCTATACAACTGTGCAAAGTCTCTCTCTCTCTCTCTCTCTTGCTCTCTTGTCTCTGCATGTGTATGCAGTATGCATTATCAAGGTCAAGGGTATGCTTTGGGCTCTCTGGGAGATAAGACCGCTTTGCACCCTTCACAGCGCCGGGCCCGAGCATACCTCGCAAACGTGAGAGTTTTTCCAAAGCGACGCCATGGCCGCAGTGTCCGTGACGAACGACTTGCACGCCCCTCTCGAAGTGAAACTTCAGAGTGGAGCATGGCAGGTCATTTACCCCAGGAGGTCCTGCGATGTCGAAGCGTCCGGGGAGGCATCGGTGATCTTCGTAGAAGTTCGATTGCGAGAAAGCCTGGAAATGAAGGGCGGCTGCCATGCTGCGGGAGGCAACTCGTTGCGGGCCTCTCTGGACTTCGGAGCCTTTTCCCAACAGTGCAAAGGCCGCGATCGATCCGAGGCCCGAGAGCTGGCCCGTGAAGGCAAGCGAAGGCGGGAAGCGCAGAAGAGGACGGAAGCGATGATGCAGGAGGCCGTCACTGAGAAATGGAACCAAGTCGACAATGCTGTAGATCTCGGGAAGAACCTTGGGCTCCCGGTAGTCCTCCTCGCTATTTGCGCTGCCATCCCACCCGAGAACGGTGTTGCAGCCGCACTGCTGGCCATTTGCACCGTGCCACTGTCCGGCTGGATCGGCATGTCGTCGACATTCGGAACTGGAAATATTGACGCTCACCGCAAGCTTGGAAAATATGAGTCCCGCTGCCGTGTTGGTGTGCGGCTACTGTGCCTCCTCGCTGTGTTGTCGCTAGCAGCCGTGACGGCCCAGCACGTCCAGCAAGGGTACTGGTGGACCGCTTTTATCGTTTGGCCTGTGGCCGTTTGCGAAGGCATGTGGTTCTGCATCAATTTATGTCTTGACCTTGGTCGCGGTCCTTTTGAAGAATACGATGATTACGGGCTCACTTATTGGGAGCGCATAGAAGTCAGCCGCGAAGTCAGTAGTCGAAGCATCCGCTTCGACGGGAGCGTCATCCGGGAACGGGGCCGGCCGTGTGTGGTGAGCTGGCCTGGAAAGTATGAGGGCGCGTGGGAAAGCCTCGTGTCGCAAGGCCGGAACGGCCAGGTCAGCGCAGCCGTCGTCTTCCTCCCTGAAGGCACGGAAGACTATGGCAAGTGCGACAGCATCCTACTGTCTGAAGGCTGGCCCGGCACCTGCTGGTGCACGCCCCTCTACGGTGAACAGAAGCCGTGGGGGTGTAGGTGGTTCACTAAGTGGAGGGAGAACATCGAGACGGCAGTGGAGTCTGGAGCAGAGCTGGAAGTTTACTACTTCCCGAACCTCGTTGGCAAAGGCAAGGTGGAGAGCTTCGACACAGCAGGGGCCGACAACCTCCAAAGGGAGGAAATTAATAAGAAACAAAAGGACTTCGAGAAGTCTCCTGAGTTCAAGCAGGCGCTGGGCGCAGGTCTCGGCAACCTCTCCAAGGAGCTGCGTGGCGACGGATCCTCCCAGTACAGCCGTGAAGCTCGGCGCCTGTTTCTCGCTTCCCTCTCGGAGACAGAGCGCGAGTTTATGGCAGCCTCGGAGGGCCTCGGCAACTCCCAGAAAGCCGAGGTCGCCTGGCTACAAAAGAAGGGCTATGCGTACTGGGAGGTAGACATCTCCACGTGGCTCCCGGGAGAGGGAGTTGAGAGATACGTCCCAGCATCTGCCGAACAGCAACGCATCGCCAAAGGATAGGGTATAGCTCCCAAAAAGACACTTGCATCTTGCAGCACTCAGGTCATTGCAATCTACAAACCGTATGTCTCCGAAGTGCCAGGTGCCACAGGGGTGTGTGTGTGTGTGCATATATATATATATAATATATATATATAGATAGATGAATATACACACACACACATATATATATATGCATACTCATGCTTGTTTGTTGCGTCTTCACGGCACCGGTCTTGTCTGATTTGTGTAGTCGTGACATTGCCAAGCATGTCCCAGGCTACACCCTCAACCACTGCAGGGATCTCAAAGAGACTTACACTGAGGAGCAGCGTCTTGCGGTGGAATTGAGACCGTGGTGGATGCCAAAGGGCCATGCACCCTAAACCCTAAACCCTACAGGCCTACAGGCCATGCACCCCGGATCGCATCTTTGCTTGGCGACTCAGTCCCTCGCGCGCTCGCGCTTTCAGTCGTGACACTGCCCGATCTTACTTGCGAGTATAAGACTTGAGCACAACAAGTTATGAGTTTTGCTCTAAACCCTAAACCCCGTATGTTGTGCTCATTGTTACGATTGCAGCGCATGCCGAAGGGCCGCAGTCCACAAATCCTAGCTTCTTCGTCTTGGAGCACTGGCAATTGCTGAGATGTGGTTTGACATCGGCATGTCCGGTGTTTCTGCAGACTTACAGTGCCCATCAAAACAAGGCATGTGGAGTCCGACAAACTCAGTTGTTTCGGGGTTTAGGTTTGCGGTGGCGTTAGGATTTGGTTGATTCACCAATGTCACTCTCGATGGTCCCACTCAGGCCATTTGATTACACTTTGCAAACCGAGTGTTGTGCGGAACTTGCGACATCTTGCGACTGCGGTGCATGCCGAAGGGCCAAATGCCGGGTAGAGCTGTTCGCTTGTATTGCTGTTTCACAGCATCAGTTAGGGCCGATGTGTGCAACCCTACCGGAGTTTGTATGCAGCTGTGGATGTCCTAAACCCTAAACACTAAACCGTAACCCCTAAACCCTAAAAAAGGATGTCCGGCAGCATGACGATTTACCAACCTGAATTTGGATCGCCACAAAGCAGAGAATAGAAGAGCACGCAGCTCCCAGGTCATCAGAATTATACTTGTGTATTTGTTGCGGCTTCAAAGCACCGATCTTGGCTGGAGTCTTTGCAAACCTGCGGATTCAGATCCAAACGCGGCACGATCAGCGTAGCAAGAACCTGTGCCGATGGCCTTGTGATTCAGGTTTAGGAGTAAGGCTGAGCAAGGTGCACAAGTTTCGGGATCCGAGGAGGCAGCAGGATCGCGCAGCCTCATTCTACACTAGAGTGGTCCTTTCATGCTACTGCGGCGCTATAATGTCATTACATCATTACCTTTTGCTGCGGGGTGTTTACATGCTTTTCGATTATGCCCAGAACCCTAAACCCCTGAAACCCCTAAACCCCTAAACCCGCAACCCTAAAACCCCTCTCCAAGACCCTAAAGCCCCCGCCAAAAGAAGCTGCCGAGAAGTCAGACCTGGAAGGCCCTGGCGGATGCGCTGAAAGTTAACGCAACTGTTTCCTCGAGCCTTGGAAGCGTTGCCGAGGGTTTCCTTGGCATTCTTCTGGTTGGCTCTTAGGGCTTTGGCTTTTTGGGCTTCTATATGAAGTAGTAATGCAAAAAGTTTAGCGTTTAGGAGGGGTTCAGAAGTCAGCCAAGTTACTGTAAGGGTCTAATGTAGGGCCTTGATAATTCGAACGGGGTTCCTTAACGGTTCAATTACGCGGGGGGCGGGGGGGGGGGGTCAAGTAGATTCTGGGTGGCTTGTTAAAACCCGTTCCGCCGCTCCGCCTTTCTTTCAGTTGCATGTCATCGTTTTCCATTGTCTCCCAGATTCAAGATATGTCAGACAGCCAAACCATAAAGCCTCACATCCCGCCTACCCCTGAACCCTAAACCCTATCTCCCTTCAATGCCACTGGGGTGTGCTGGGGGATTAAGCAACCTCCTTCACCAGAACTCGGAGAGGACTGGGCCCTCATACCAGGGTCGAAGCACTCAGCAAAATTACCCTTTATCGTACGTATATGTAGGTATATTGTATTATACCCTAAACCCTTGCTCTAATATATATATATATACATATACATACACACACATACATACATACTTACATGCGTACATACATACACACACATACGTAAACATACTGTTTTCCACTCCCAAAACCTCTTTGTCACCTAAGTTCTCAAGACCCCGATCTTCAACCCCTCGTGCCGGGGCAACCTCAAGTCAATTCCCTAGCAAGATGAGTACGTAGTTCTCTAGACTAGGGTCCCAGTTAGGGCAGTTCTCTAAAGTAGGGTCCCTTTTAGGGTTCTTTTTGTAAGGGTTTAGGGTTTAGGGTCATATTATGAGTAGTTCTCTAAACTAGGCTCCCTTTTTGGGTCCTTTTTGATAAGGGTGCCGTACTGGTACTATTTGGGGGACCCGAAAAGGAAGCCTAAATCAGAGAACTGCCCAAATTCTGTGCTCTTCTTCCGGTTTGGGGTTTAGGCTGTAGGCTTTAGGCCTGGGATCGACTCTTCTGGGTTCTTCCTAGGCAACTGCTTGTGTAAGTTACCGTAACTTAGGATCATTGACGGGTTCTACCAGGATTCTAGGGCTTAGGGTTAAGGACTTAAGTGTACAAGTTGCCGCAAAAAGGAAGCCCCTTATTTACGATGGATCCTTATTATGGTAATCTTAGATCCCTAAACCCTAAATTTTAAACCCCTATAAACCAAAACCCAGTATTGGGGGCGTTAGCCCCTGATTTCATGCGTCGCGCAAGCTCGACGTCTTTGGGAACCTGTGAGCAGAGACTCAACTAGTAGCCATGGTTTAGGGTTATGATTGAAGGTTTGGGGCTTAGGGTGCTTATTTAAGGTTTAGGGGTTTAGGGTTATTATTTAAGGTCTGGGGTTTAGGGTTTTTATTTAAGGTTTATGGGTTTAGGGTTATTATTCAAGGTTTAGGGGTGTAGGGTTTAGGGCTACCCATGCTTGATCGAAGAATGTAAACGGGCCTTGACGGGGCTGAGTTGGGCAGCGTAGACTGTGAGCTCATGGAGTTCCTGGACTACACCCTCAACCTACAGGCCTCAAATCGAAACCCCCCTAAACTAAAGGGGTCTTGGTTGAACCTTGCAGCCCGACAGACGTGGCACTAAGGATCAATTTGGCACGAAATGACATCGGCGACGATGGGGCCAAGGCGGGTTGTGCGGAGGTTTTGCCTCGGGAGAATCCACAGAGCCCAGTACTGCTTCATGAGGGGATAAACCTCACTGGAACTCGACCTAAACCCTAACCCTAAACCCTAAACCTAGAGATTCCGACCATCAACTCAGGGCACGTTCCTGGATTAAGGGTCAAAAAGGGGGCTCTTTGAGAAGACAACAGAGATTCCTTTCATGCTTCGCTGCGTTGTCTCCATGGAGATCTCCCTGGTGCAAGTTAGCCGTCCACATCTCTTCAGCCTGCAAAGTTGAGATTTTAGGGATGAACCCTAAGCCCTAAAGGGCTTTTCTCCGTGGTGACGGCTTCGGATGGCTTTCGGGCTTTGGGCGCGAGGCTTGAGGGGCTCTTGCCATAAACCTGAGGTAACCTGAGTCCAAAAGTCCTCTTTGAAGCCCAAATCTCAAAGCCCCTCGGGACCCTAAAGCCCTAAGCCCTCAGCCCTCAGCTGCAGAGTCGAAGATGCAGTGGACTGTAGCAACAGGGAAACGCTGAGTTAGAATCTCTGAGTTCCTTGAAAGCGCTCTAAACTCTACATGTGGGTTCTTCGTGAACCTACTCGAACAGCGCGCCACTGCAAATAGACATTGACCCTCAACCCGGAGAGTCCTGAACCTCCCTCCCCCCTCACCCGCCGTAAGCTGTCGCAAACACAAAAACGGAAACAACTCCCAGACTCGAGACCAAAACCCCTTTGACTCCAAGCCCTCAAGAGGGATCTAGTAGGGTTTCTATAAGGGCGTGCCGTCTTCTGTTGGGTTCCTGAAAAGGGACCCTTTAATTTAGAGAACTACCCAGCATATATGCAACCTTTCATAGCTAGGTGTTTGTTGGTCGGTTAGGGTTTGGGCTTTGGGGGTTTAGGGTTAAAGTTTAGGGGCTTGGGCCACCGAAACCTAAACACGTGTAACGCCCCGTCACCAGTAGCCAACACCCTTCATTAAGAACCCCATAAATTATAAACACCCTATGAAGCCCTCTACCCTACAAAGACCTTATAAAAACCAACCCTAAACCCTAAACCCGAAGCCCCTAAACCCTAAACCCGAAGCCCCTAAGCCCTAAACCCTCAACCCTAAACCCGAAGCCCCTAAACCCTAAACCTTCCTCCACCTGCAGAGAGAACAAGGAGCTCGCGGAAGCCTTGAAGATCAATCGCTCGGTGACCGAACTCTCGTTGACTCGCAACAACATTGGCGACGAAGGAGCCCAGGCACATTAGGGTTTAGGGTTTAGGGGTTTAGGGTTTAAGCACATACTTTGCCCTTAGGCTCTAAGGACTCATGTTTTAAGGCTTTTGGACCCAAAGACCATACCTGTTTAAGGGTTTTGGGCTATTTTGAGCTTGAGGGTTGGGCATTCTACAACGAACTTCGGGCGCCTGATTCATTATTTGGGGTTTAGCGCTTGGGTTCTGCAATGCCTGCAAGGATTGGAGAAGGGCTTGTAGCAGAATGTGGATTTCCCACTACTTGGGGGAGGATCCTCCTTTACTAAGTTTACTAAACCCTACCTGTAGCCCCAAACCCTGCAACACAGTAGGTGATAACCCCTGAATGCCCTAAACCCTACACCCTAACCCCTTAACTACCGGGTATAACTTAATAACCCTTAAAGCAGCAGGTTTTCGGATCCCCACGTGAACCCCTCAACCCCAAGTCTTCAGGCACGAAAGGTTTCAGGGATCAGAGGGGAAGCAGGCAAAGAGCATCACGGATTTTAGGGTTTAGGGCTAGGGCCTAAAGGGTTTGGGGAATACTCTGTACAAATTTCAAGGCTTCTATGCTTACTATGTTACTAGGGTTTCAAGACTATTCTACAGCTTGGGGTGGGTATATGAATGGACGGAGGGGGCGCATGTAGTTGAGGCTGTTGATTCGTGTTTTTACTCTAGTTCTACGTATGTCTTGTACCATAAACGTCTTGCCTACGCTTACATGTTGCCTCAAGTGTACAGAAGGATTCGTGCGTTTTGCCGGTAACAGTAGGTTATCAGCCGTAGCTTTCTAGTGCAATGGATGCCAGTGCTGGCCGAAATCCTGCAGGTACATCGATACCCGATGATGATGATGATGTAACAGGTGATCTCGATACGGGGTCTGCCCGATCCAGGTCGGTTTTGGGCACGGATCTTCCGATCGTCATTGCCCGGGAGGGTCAGGTTGCTGTCGCTGAAGCAGCACGACGTAGCCGTGCTTATGCAGGTTACACGACTGCACTGACGCCAACCATGGTGTCAGCTAGACCTAGTGTCAACCCTGGACCCACGACTGTGGCGCCCAGCTATGTCTCCGTCAGTGCACCTACGTTGGTTCCCGTGCTGATTAATCGGGCATACAATCAACAAAACAACATTGTCTTCCACAACGACAGCAGTTTGTTGATGGAAGCAGCCAATGCTAGGCACGCAGAAGCCGTCACAAGACTCCAGAGTGAAAACACGGAGCAAATGATGAACTTGGAAGTCACTGCTAACAGCCAAGTCGCACAGCTGAGGCTGGAGCATGCGCGTCTGGAGAACCAGACTAGGCATTTGGAAGAAGTAGCAGAGGACAATGCTCTTGCCGGAAGACAGGCAGTAGCCTCGTAGCCCATCACCAAATGGAAGCAAGCCTGGCCGCTGAGCAAGCTCAGCAGCTACGCAATCTTTTGGTGAATGCTGAAGCCTCAGCCGATTCTGTTTTCGCCCAGGTGGAAGCCGAGGCAGATCGTAGGCCTAAAAAACGAGCCGCAATGAGACCAATGCTCGTGATGATGAAATAGCCAGGATGAAAATCGAGATGCAAGAACGGATGCGCACTCAGCAGCAGCAATGGGGCCCTGAGTTACATCCGGAGCTTCATACACACAACATTGCTACTCCTCCGGAGAAGCCTGATGCTCCGGGACCGGAAGGTACCCGTGTGGACGAAAATGAAGCCAAGGACGATAAGGAGAAGACCCCAAGACACTACTCCGTCCAGTAAGATCTTGAAAATTCCCCAATTAAGGGCTTGGGGATTGGGGTTTAATGAAAAGAAACGCAGCAAGAATAAAAAGGACTTGTAGATTCTGGTTGTAAGCCACCACCCTGGACCGTATCCCCAAACCCGAGATCATGGTTGCGTTATGCTCCAAACCCTAAACCCTAAACCTTAACCGCTCACGCTTGAGAGGCTCTGGCAAAAGCCATCGCAATCAACAGCTCAATCGTCAAGGTCCGGCATGCTCAGGGCTTTTGGTTGCGGGTTTAGGCGGGATTTAGGGTTTTATAAGATTTGAGATTCAGATTTCCGACTGAGCCTTTTGTACCCCGTAATCAAGGGCCGTATCTGGAAATAGTCGCGAACCCCTATAAGCCGTTGAAAACATAAACCCTAAGTTTTCAAGTTTCATGTGGTTTTGGGTGTGGGGATTTCTGGTTTGGCTTCAAGGAACCTTCATGTTGCCGATAACATGGGTCTCGGCAATATAAACTCTCGGCCAACTGCACCAGTTGGGAAAATGCTAAGGCATTGTATGCGCTAGTTCGCTATACCACCACGCTATGATGAAAACTTGGTAAAAAGCTGTGGAAACTGTTAGACGATGGTGCATTATAGGTTATATTGATACAATACAATCTGATACCAACCGCTCGAGTGATTTGCAAGATGTCTCATGAGGATGTGCCGCGCACGGAGGGCAGACTGGATGTCGCTCATTCCATTCAGTGAAGGTGAACGGTGTAGCGCTGCTACGGTTAGGGGAGGAAAACACTGAAAGCCCTAAACCCCTAAACCCTAAACCCCTAAACCCTGGGCCTAAGCTCCAAACCCTGTACTTATTTTATTTTGGGCTTTGAGAGTCAGAGTCTTCTGCTGACGCTTTGCAGGTCGATCTGAGTTTCAACAGCAGCATCGGTGATGTTGGGGCAAAGGCAGGGAGCAACAGCAAAAAGCGCAGCTTCAGTTTAGGGTTTCTGGGTTTAGAGTTTGGGGTTGAGGGAATGACTAGTAATTCACGTGTAAAGCTTGTGGGATGGTTAGTAATATAAGGTCATAAAAATATCTAATGCCAACAGCGTTTCCGCAAGCAGGTCCCTTCCAGCTTCCGAGCAGTTGCTTCGGCAGGTTGCCTCTTGCCGGGTTTACGATGTCGTTACTTCTTGTATCCATCATCTTGCCCTAGACCCTAAACCCTAGGCCCTATGCCCAGTAGTCCCAAGCCCTATAACTAGGGACCCCCAAATTCCAGCCCAAAAGCACAAGCATTTTACAGGGATATTCCTACCATATTGGGCTCCGTTGTAGAGAGGGTTTATTGTAGGGGATATCCCTATCCTAACTGTTGCTCTCGTGCTTTTTTGGGGCCCTCATAACCTTAAACTCGCTCAGAAAGCTCTAAACCCTTCATTTCTCTGCGCCCATACACCCTTACGAGTTTAGCATTTAGAGTTTAGGCTGTGTGCATGTGTCGTGTACAGTAATGGGTTTAACCGGATCTGCTTGACGAACAATTTTGCAGAAACCACTCGCAACCACTCGATATAAGCCCTGAACCCCACCATCAACTGTTTCGGTTCTCAGCTTTAGATATGTGGGTTCTATGCTTCAGGGTGTTATGATGCAGTTGGGATTCAGAGTTCAGGGTGTGAAGACATGGTGGAAGTTCATGTAGTCTTGAAAACGCCTGTTAGAAGATGTAGGCCAACAGCCTGACAAATACAGAAAGCTTAAAGCAACTGAAAACGTATGGAGGCAAGATTCAAAAAAAAGGAATTCTACAAAGACCTTACACAAGCCCGACAGAGCTTTATGAAGTCTTGTAAAAGGCCTTGGAGGAAGTTCGCCAAGTGAACAGCTCCGTGGTGTGCTGGTGATAGTCATGGCTCAGTCGAGAAGGGCCTGGTTTTAACGGGTCCCACAAGAGAAATAAACCAACAAATATGTATGCATGCATGTGTATATGTATATATATATATAACATATACATACATACATACATACATACATACATACATGCATTTTTGCGTATAGACTCATGCGGAGGGGTCTTTTGCGGCTTTCTAGGGTTCTACGTGGTGTTGTTAAGCGTCCTGCAGGGGTTCTATAAGGTTGTAGAGGTGTCTTACAGGAGTTTTTTGACGGCTTGTAAGATTTCGTTCAGCCTTCAGAAATAAATACTTCGAAACCCTAAGTCCTAAACCCTTAAACCCTTAGTCAACGAGGGCCCTTTGGGTCGTAGGGCTTTTTAGATTCTTATTTACTCGGCTTTTGGCTTCAGGGTCTTTAGGGCTTCAGGGATTTGTAGAGCCTGGCATCTAAGAGCCAATCGAAGGGCCAGTAAGGGACGTCACTCTAACACCCGCAGGGCCGCAGGGTGCGTGGTTCTCATTTAGGGTCCAACCCATAGGCCCCTAAGTAGTTCCTTTTTTATGGTTTGTACTTAGAATCCTATAATCAGGTAGTCCCAAAAAGGAACTACTTAGGGGCCTATGAGTAGACCCTAAACCCTAAACCCTAAAAAGAAACCCTGAACCGAAAGAAGCTAAGAGCTACGGGAAGTTTGCATCCCCAAAGAAGGCATCATGTCTCAGAAGGAGGAAGCCAGGGTTCTGCTTGGTTGGAGGAACCTGTTGATCTCAAAACCTACTTTTTTGTTTAGGGTTTGGGGTTTAGGGTTTAGGGTTTAGGGCTTAGGGTTTAGGGTTTAGGGCTCCTTTTGAGGGTTTGGGGAAGGGTTATGCTATACTTTTATAACGAAGGGATCGGAACCTACTATGCTATCGGGTTTTGAGGCTACAGGAAGAGCGTGTAGAACTAGATCTTCTGCTCAGTTTCCGCTTGCGCTGGGAACCGCCGATCAATTTCCGCTGGCCTGGATCCACGGGTGCTTTAGGCTTTGGGGTTCTGTGTCCGTTATACCTGGGAGAGGGGTCAAAAAGAACATGCATCGCACAAATGAAAAATGGGTCTAAAAGCGCATAAACAAATTAAAGCATGTAAAGCTGTAGAAAACCACAATTTGGAAGGGAACCCAGAAGAAAGCCAGGAGAACAATGGGGAAAGGAAAGAAAGAAAGAACGAAAGAACGAAGCAGCGAAAGAAAATAAATACAGAAATCACGAAGCAAAGACCGACAGAGAGAGAGAGAGAGAGAAAGAAAGAAAGAAGGAAAGAAAGTCATAACTAACGAAAATGAACAAGTAATGACAGATAGACAGAAATAAAGAAAGAAAGCAAGAAAGACCGAAGGAAACACAGAAGTAAATAACGCACGAAGCGAAAGAAAGACATAACGAAAGAAGTAAATGAAAGAACAAAGAAGTACATAAAGCAAACACGAACTAAAGAAATACATACAAAAACAGAAATAAGTAAGGAAGAAAAGAAGCAACTTAGGAAAGACAAAAAAGATTGAAACAACGGAAGAATGAACGAACACGGAAAGGGTAATCTCGCAAAAGCCTGGCTGCTCGGACTGGGCTCCACACCTCGGCCTCAAAAACTTGAATCCACGAGTAACATGTCTTGTTTGCAGCTTTTTTTTGACGGCGGGTCAATCGCGAATATACTTGGTATATATCTATGCAAGAGGTCACTTGCGGTGCGGTGATGACGACGAAGGTGACGAAAAATCATGATGATGAGGAGGAGGAGGATGCTGTCTGCCACACTGCCAACACCACCAACATCCACAACAGCATGATCAGAAGCCTCAGCAGAAGCAAGGGGTTGCACGAAATCGCTCACACGCACTTTGATCCCGAGAACAGTGTTACTGTGGCGCCCGACTTCTTGAGACCCATATCTGACCGGCTTAGGAGGATCAGAGTTAGTTGAGGGTTGAGGTGTAGATGCGACAAGCTCAGGCACTCGTGCTGCGGAAGGGTGCTGTGATCATGCTCGGCTTAACCGTATTCGGCCCCAATCGAACCCTGATATTTATCGTAGCACAAGGGTCGAAATACTGTATGCATAATTACGATCCCCTTCTATTTTGCCGTTATAAACTGGCATACCCGAAACCCTATTCATCCCTATCATTTTTCAATCCTGTGTACTAGCTTCAGTCACCCTAAAGCATATGCCCGGAGGATCCTTGCCAGTTCCTTTCCGTAGCTTCGAGACTTGCCGAAGGCAAGTGGATGTTCCGAGAGCCCGCGTGGGCCAGCTCGAAAAAAAGGGAGAAGAACGGAGCATCGCAGGATTTTGGCCGGATTGCGAGTTCGGTCTTCGGGCCTCAGGTTTCTGGGCTCAGGGCTTAGGGTTTAAGGAGAGTTTCAATGTGTGCCCTTTCTGGGTTCAGGGCTTAGCGTTTAAGGAGAGTTTCAATGTGTGCCCTTGCTGGGTTCAGGGCTCAGGGTTTAAGGAGCGTTTCAAGGTGTGCCCGGCACCCTAAACCTCGAACTGGGCTTTCCCTCCGCTTCGTCCAACCTCTTCCCTGTGCCACCTACGGGACGGTCACGTCTTGTCGCTTCTTCAGTGACTAGGTTCCTGAGCAATTAGTACCCTATTGTCGATATTATTTTGTGTGTCCCTATTAAAACCCGAACACTAGGCCAGGCAAGAGGCTACCCTTGTTGTAGAAGGGTCACTCAGGATCCTAGGAACTCAGGCAGCGGAGGGAGGAGTTAAGGTTCTGAGGGTTCGGGTATCATCTGTCTTCTTGAACCCTAAACCCCACAACCTTCCATGCAATCGGCTCGTACTTCTCTGCAACTCAGAAGTATCCAAGCCGAAGCAACAAGACCGATACTTCGCATGCTATGGAGCCTTTTTTTTAGAGAAGGCCCTGAAACCCAGTACCCTAAGCCCAAACCGCGAGGAAAAGTCTCAAGGACGCAAACTTTATGCCCCGGGTGACACGCAAAATCAAAGCCGGAAGAACCATTCCTCAAAGCTCCCAAGCCTTGCAATCGAAAGTCTGTTTATATGGATGGGTAGTGTGTTCCTTTTGGGGGGTTCGAGCTTCCGGTGCAAAGGATTTCCAGATAGTGTATGCTTGAGCTATCTATCTTGAGGTTGAAACGCTTGCCAACTGGGTTATTTCTGAGCCTGAACTGTACTGAAGCCTGAAAAAGCCAAGGCTGCGGGCTCGAAGTGAGTGTGCACAGTGCACAGTCTAGCAATAGAGTACGTAGGTAACCTTTACCCTTTTGCGGGGTAGTAGATCACTATACAATCCCGATATAACACCAGAGGCTAACCTACCCATTTTTACCCGACAAGTAAGAAAAATAAAAAGGTCTGCAAAAATATTCGCCGCGAAATCCGTAATCAAACGAAAGTGTACCCTAAATTCTATCCCTATTCCAACTAGTTCAAAAGGCCTTAAACAAACATTCAACAACTTAGGCTCAAGGGACGGCGGGGACTAGGGTGGCATGAGCGGTCATGGTGCTTATGCCACCAACTGCCAGGCGCATGGATCTTTGTCAAGACTAGCACTTAAAGTTCAAGAAGTACCGACTTCCGGATATCTTCAGAGAAAGAACCCTGGTGTAGGAGTTGTAACAGTTAGAGTAGGCTGTTGGGGTGTACCATAATTACCTCCGATTAAACCCTGAGAAAAAAGGTCCTTGTAGCATCACGGCTACGCCAAACCCTGAACCCTAAACTTTAAACCTTACCTATAGTCTCCATTGTAGTTTCTTTTTTGGGGGGTACCTTCTGGGATCCTAAACATATGATTGGCTCAACCAGAAAAAAGAACTGCCATGGAGACTATAGGCAAGCCCTAAACCCCTAAACCCCTAAACCCTAACCCCAAAACCTAAACCCTGAAGCCATCCTTTGCGAACTACGCTCCAGGGTTCCTGTTTCGGTTCTCGGGCCTTACGCATTCGGTTTGAGCCTCGCCAGGGCGTACCTGGCGCGGAGACTCCAGACGACGTAGGCTTTAATTCTGGGTTTAGGGTCGTTTAGGGGTTTAGGGTTTGGGGCATTTAGTGGTTTAGGGTTTTTAGGGTTGTTTAGGGTTTAGGGTCGTTTAGGGTTGTTGAGCGTTTGGGTCGTTTTTGGATAGGCCTTGAACTTCAACCCCGAAAGCGGGCCGAAACAGGGTCCAGGAAGTTAGGATGTGCAGTTTCCTTGGTTTGGGTTTAGGGTTTACGGTTTAGGGTTTAGGGTTTAGCACTGGCACCCATTGTTGCAGAAACCGCGATTCCCGACCAGAGCAATGCAAGTAACACACAGCTCTGAACGGTTGATCCTAGTGTGCCCTTATAGACCCGGTATAATTATAGTATGATATACCCCCAATCCCATTCTATTTACAGTGTCAAACAGACTCTGCTTGTCTGGTACTTTCGAGTAGAGCTTTGGCGTGTTGGAAGCACAAGAACATCGCAAACATTGATAAGTATCGGCACAACTCTTAATCACCGAAGACACGTAGCAGCAAAGGCGAAATATTTGCCGATGGCATTCCCCAGGGTTCCTGGTTTACTATAGTGATACTGCTGATGATCTAAATCCTGCATTACCTTAAGGGCCCTAAACTATGGGGAATTATGGTGGATTCCTTATTATGGGTAATGCAGGATTTATATCATCAACCGTAGTAGAGTATACCCCAAAGGACTCTTGAGATTACGACGAAGTAATCCTCAAACGACAACTATGAACAAGGGCTTAGGGCTTAGGGCTAAAGAGCTCCACAAGCAATCAGCGCCTTCAGTCGGAGATGTTCTCAAAGGAACCGCATATGGGGGTTTCCGAAAATAGGGGACCCTAATATAGTACCCTAAATCGTAGGATCCTTATTATAAGGACCCCAAAATAAGGTACCCTAATTTTCGGAAAGCCCCACATCTTTAAAGAGCCTCCGCATACACGTGCTGCGCCCGCTCCTTTTTTTCCTGGGACCGCAAAGCCCGAGCCAGGGCAGTTCATGGCATCTTCCACCCTTCACTTGATGATACCCGAAGCCCGAACCATCCCTAAACCCTTAACAGTCTTGCTTTCCGGGGCTTTGTGATGAGATTGTCAGCCATGTCTTTGAGACACCGTGCCCGCAGAAAATGCGTTCAACCCGGCCTTGCCGACGCTTATCTGCAGGTTGCTGAGCTCTTAGAAGCAGGGCATTTGAGCCCCGTTTAGGGTTTAGGGGCATCTACCTAAGTAAACCCATAAGCACTACATAGATTCCCGTTCCCTTCTATTCCAGGCGGCTCGCTAGCCAGTATCATGACTGCCCTTTTGCATAAGTTGTAGCCCTTTGCCCGAAAACTTAAACCCCTAAGCCCTAAAC